>KZ061671.1:367214-440927 GCA_002091835.1 Anopheles maculatus | reverse complement strand
TTTCTTCCTAACAATGGTCGTTAACGTAAGGTAAAATTAGTTTCTAGTAAAAGAATATAACATTAAACAAAAACAAATGGATGATAAGGTAATTTCCATCTAGAAAGAAATCAATACGTAAAAAAGCAAAACCATACAAAACATAAACAAAAACAAAGAATGAGAAAGGAAATAAAAGGTTTCTTAACGCTACCGTAACACAATTTCATAACAGTCTGTACAGTGTTATATATAGGCGCTTAATTAAACCACTCAACACAACGCAAGTTTGGTTATGATATACTAATTACAAAAACAAACAATTCAAAATCAAACCGAAGTTTGATATGTTTTAAAAAAGGAAAAGAAAAACGAAAACAGAGCAGAGCATAGCAAAAAAGTGAAAACCTTCCCAGAATCATATTTATTCTATGTCTCGAAAAGGAAAGAAAAAAAAAGAATAAACCAAAAGAGTATAAAAACCTGTCAACGTTCAGCACAAACTTTTCACATTTGTTTTCCGTTCCGTTACGTGGGAAGGAAAAAAAAGAGGAAGTGTTTGGAGTGTGCACGGGGTTCAGTTTTTCCAACACCAAATCCTGTATTTCCCTTTGCGTTTTTGTGCAGTAGTTTACGGTTGGGACTAAATTTTCTCTTACCGTTACCTCTTTTATTTGTATCTCCCTATTCGTATGCCTTGTCTTTGATTAATATCTTTTCTTGTTTGTCTTTCTTTTTTGTTTTTTTTTTTTAGATTACCATTCATACTTTTATCTTTTCTGCCTTCCAATAGTTTCCGTTCGTCATTTTTGTTTTTTTTTCTCCCTATTTTCGACAGTTTAGTTTCCTGCTTCTTTTGCCTATTACTTGCTACACAGTTTGACTCACTTCAATCAATAGTTCCAATTTTTAATGTTACCTTTCGCAATCAATTTTCACTATTCTAAATCATTCCTGTCAACACACGCAAAACACTACGCAATTCATGTTAAATCAGTTTTCCTTTTTCCGACTTTGAATATTACTTTTCGTCACTTTACCATAATAACAAAACGTCCAGGAAACTCAATTTTGAGAATGAACACGTGAACTGCCCTGCTTGCTAAACAACGTTCGTGGAAGGAACAGGACATTTTATAGGAGGGTGTTTGTTTCTTTTATCATCTTCCGACCGAAACGAACGTTTGGCGTAACGTTGTGGTTGTTTTAAAATGTGTATATAGTAGTAGTTCGCTTATTTTTGTGTGTGTATGTGTTCTACTCGCCACTATAGTTGCGACTTACATTAACCTGTTCGCTTCACACACACAAACCCAGCTTTAAACACCTTCTTCTGGGCTTGTGCTTTTGTTCGAGACACTGGAACCGGCCGGAAAATTCCCGATCGCGTAAGTGTTTCGTATTTTCTCTCGCCATCTCGGGTGCGTAACGACGAGACGACGTTGTAAAGCAGTGTGTCACAGGCCCAGGAAAAAAAGGTCCAAAAAGGTGCACTTACCTCTCCCGACACTGTTTGCCCTGTTTTGCGCTTCGACAATGCTCAATACACATCCCCTGTGCTTCTGGCTATTGTTTACTAACGCGCGGAAAGTGTTGTCCTACGGCAGTAATCGAAACCTTTACTGCTTTTCGAGCGAATAGTGGCGTGACTTTTTCCAAAAGCTCTTGAAGAAACCTTTCTTCTTCTGGGTCGTCGGTGTGGTGTGCTGGGACGAGTGTTGCGGGAAACTTCGCGAGTCAGTCACTGGTGGGAAGAGTAAAAGAAATGATTGCAGTTGATTATGTTTGGTGATTTTTTGTTTCATGTTAAGGATGATAATTTTTTGTAAAGTTTGGCATTTGTTTCTATCAATTACACAAGAAACTGTGTTAGTTTTATGTTCGATGAAACGATCTATCGAAGAGATTTCGTACATCCGTGGATCATAATACATAATGTTTAGTAGGTTCCACCAAATCTGTTCATCGACTTTAAGGCAGCCTACGACACCATAGATCGTACCGAGCTATGGAACATCATGCGGCAGTACGGTTTCCCTGCGAAACTGGTACGGCTGTTGAGGGCTACAATGGACGGTGTGCAGTGCAAGGTGAGAGTGTCGAACATGCTGTCGGATTCGTTCGAATCTCACAGGGGACTGAGGCAAGGGGACGGACTCTCCTGTTTGCTGTTCAACATCGCTCTGGAAGGTGTCATGCGAAGCGCGGGCTTCGATATCCGGGGCACGATTTTCACCCGGTCTCTCCAATTCCTTGGCTTCGCGGATGACATCGACATCATCGGGCGAACATCTGCGGCGGTGTGCGAAGCGTACACCCGACTGAAACGCGAGGCCGATAGGATTGGATTGAGGATCAATGCGACGAAGACAAAGTACCTGCTTGCCGGAGGCTCTGACCGTGATAGAGCACGACTCGGAAGCAGAGTATTAGTTGACGGCGACGATCTCGAGGTAGTAGAGGAGTTTTGCTACCTTGGCACGATCGTAACTTCGGATAACAACGTAAGCAGCGAAATCCGAAGGCGCATTGTTCAGGGGAATCGTACCTACTACGGACTCCACAAACTCCTGAGATCCAGAAAACTCCAACAACGCACGAAATGCGCCATATATCGCACACTGATACGGCCGGTAGTCCTCTACGGGCACGAGTCCTGGACTATGCTGGCGGAGGACGCCAATGCACTCGCCATTTTCGAACGGCGGGTGCTACGGACTATCTTTGGCGGTGTGTGCGAGCAGGGCGTGTGGAGAAGGAGAATGAACCACGAGCTAGCTGAGCTGTTCGACGATGCAGACATCCTGACGGTTGTCAAAGCCGGAAGGATACGCTGGTTGGGCCACGTGATGAGGATGCCGGACTCATGCCCTGCCAGGAAGGTGCTCGTCAGCGACCCGTTCCGCACGAGGCGCAGAGGAGCACAGCGAGCTCGTTGGCTGGATCAAGTGGAGTCAGACCTGAGGGATATCGGATGCAGCCGGGGGTGGAGGAGTGCAGCCATGGACCAAGTTTCCTGGAAACTAATTGGACGCCAGGCCCTGTCTACAAGACGTGCTCCGTAGGAGCAGGCCAGGAAAGAAGAAGAAGAAGTCTCTATTGTCTTTCCACACATTCGGGGCCAACAATCCTACTGAGCAGCTTCCTCTTGAACGCGGCTAAGAGGGACAGTTTTGAACAAACTCCATGTTTCAGAATTACAGCAATCGGTATCATCTACTATTAGTGGCCCGTATTTTTGGAGTCTGTTTTCTACAATCTGTGTTGTATAGTTATGTTTGGAACGTCATGGATAAATGGTTTAGTGCGATTCAAAGTCGATGGAGGTCTGGAGTTCTGTTTTCATGAAATTCTACGAGTTCTTATATTCTAATATCCTAAGAACCCTGCTATTTTGGCATTCTTAGGGAGCGTGGTGTCTGTTCCTGTAGATTGCAAGGAAGCAAAAAGACTTATGTGTCTGCTTTTATTGTGACGTTTAAAGTATATATCTGTTATATTATTTTCGAGATCCTCTACAGTTTGTTGGGTTTGCAGATGACATAAATTTCAGTAAAATAAATAGTCATAAGGATTGGAATGAGCGTCAGAGTTTCATCTCACAATGAATCTCTAGGCTGTAGATATATTTTGCTGTTATAACGCAATCGTAACTTCAGTAAATAACTGAAGAATTAAGATGGAATTGCGTATTCCAATCGTACATACGAAGAGCTCTTTGAAGCTCAAAATTAAGTTTCATTATTTCTACATGAAATAGGATTTTTGCTCCGGTATTCCACTACTGATGTATAGAGTACCGACATATGTAGATGGATAATTAATGATCGGAAGGATATGGATGAAGAGACTGACTATCAGCCAGCGGTAGATCTCGTTCCTTTGAGCAAGTGTTGAGGATCGAATACATACAATTGTCCTTTAGCAACAAGTGTATGGCATACCCAGCCAATTTATTTTTCATCAACATTGTTATCAGTCAAGAGTGTATGAGCCCTCCTCTGTTGAGTTAGTCAATTGCATCAAAAACTTGTTATAAAGTTCTAAAATTGAAAATTAAAATCAATCGAAATGCGCCCATGTTTGTTCATCTGCTCCTCTTCCACCTTTGACCAAAAAAAAAAAACACCAATTCCAAAGAATAAATTGTAGAAAAAAGAGGGGACTTTACATCCCATGCAAGCACACCTCAAGCGTTCCTTCACGTCTTGCAAGACACCCTTCAGGGCGAATCTAGTCCGCACTGAATAGTCAATGCCAATGGAAAAAACGAACACAACGGTACGGGGCACGTTCACGTCACCACGCTGCAAAAGATCAAATTGGAGTAGCAAAAACGTGGCCACGATTATTGGTTACAATGTTTGGGCATCGCACACCGTACAACAAGCGCGAACATTTGCTTGTTCTCTCTCTCTCTCTCTCTCTCTCTCTCTCGTACGGTTGCCTCTTGTCGAATGTATGTAATCACATTTAAATGCGATCGAATGGAATGAATGTGCGTCCGAAGCGAAAACGCAAAGTGGGCACGTTAATTATTTCCTTGGCACGTGCTGCTGCTGCTGCTGCTAGCGCAAAGTGGATGGGTTGTATTGTATTGTGGATAATGTTATTTGGTTTATGCGCGAGAGTTTTTCTGTTTGTTGACGGTATAGGATAATACAATAAAATGTTTCAATACCTTACTTCTAGAGTTTGAAGGTTTATATGTCCTAGTTAAAGCTTCTGATAAAAAGCATGTTTTTTTCTGTTTGACATTCGTCCTCATATTTGACCGTCTGACATCCATTTTTCGCATAAATCATCCATAAAACTCTCCCTCGTAAAGGCATACACTAAAAATGGCTCCTCTTGCACTTTAGTGTGCAATTCGTTTGCTCCAATTTCCGTCCTAAGCTGACTTCCTTACATGTTCCTTGTTGGACACATTTTTTTGATGGACCGTTGGCAAAGGTACAAGAAATCATCACCATCAATCATCACAACCAGATGTCAGTCGAATGAGGGTAAGCAATGGTGGTCGGGCACAGTACTGCCCAATCAAACCTTTCTTCCAATTCCAATAGAAGAAGCCACACACACAAACACAGGAAACCTACACTTCGTTCAGTTTCCGCTAGATATCGAGCGTAACGCACCAAAATCGTACCACGTTGCCACCACGACCGGCTAGAGCGTCCTCGAAAAAAGGATCGCAAGTCGGCCCAGAGTTTTGCTGCAAATTGTTCGGCATTCAAAACACGTGGTTTCGGTTCCGGTTCGTTTGGTCACGCTAAAGGTTCCTCCATTCGCTTGGGCTGGGGTTAGCTAGCGTCGAAGCTGCGGCAATGCCACCGTCTTGGCGCTTTGTTCGCACTACAGCATCCCTCCTTTCGATTCCGTCAGGCTAGATGTGAGCATGCGTGCTGGATGCTGGTGGTTGTTTAGGTTCTTTTTTTTGGTGGAATGAAGTAGCTGAACCACTCGACAAAAAAAGGAAGCGAATTAATGCAAAACTCGCCTCGTTCGGTGTAGGGTACGCTTTGGGGGAAAACCTTTCCTTACCGTTACGGTCCTATTAGATAGAGGCACTTGCGATGAAAGTGGAATGTTGGAAACCTCACTTGAAAATCAATTGCTTGAGCTGGAACTAATCGATTGAAAATGAGTAATGTTCCTGAGTGCTGTGAGTAGCTTCAGGGAGCAGTTAAATCCTCGTAAGAACGATCCTTTGGACAGGACTATCTAACGTTTGTAACTGAGCGCAACTGAACGCACTCTATCAGCCAACAATATTGCTCTGGTAAGTTATGAATGTAATGATTTATTACAGCATTGAGTCTCATTTCCACAAAATGCATAAGCAGTATCATTTGCCAAAAGAAATGAAACATTAGTAACGACACACAGTTTGTGCGAAGTCATTCATTTCGCTGAGCATCTCATACTGTTGCTTATTGGTGTATGTAGGTCACTTTTAATAACTGACAGTCACGTTTGTCTACGTCTTGTTATCTGCTTAAGCCGCGGCTATTATGTATGAACTTACTTCAAACAGTCATTACAAGCCTGTCAGCGGTCGTGCCAATTATTTTCGTAACTAGTTTACTTAGCACTAGAATAGCAGGTAGAATAGAATTATTGGTAAATCAAAATTTTACATTTAAATGTACTTTGTTGAAACTAATATCTGATGTATAAGATTTAAAACAATGCGTAATGTCACCACTGTGCATTGTATTAGATCCGCCAGACCTTTAGGTCCACCTATCGGCACACTCACGGGTGGTATTCCACATAAAAAGACTTTTGAGAGCCGGATAGAATAATGTAAATAATACACTTGAATGCTAAGGGATAATATTAAAGTGGTTTTTCCATTTTTAAAGTTAAGCAAATGAAACTTCGAACTTTTGTTCCATCAAGGAGCCTTGCCGCTGAAGTCGTGGATAATTTAGGGTTTTTTTCCAACTGTTCCAAAACATAACTAGTAACCAGACGAGGTAGTCTATGGTAGTTTTGCGATCTATCGGATAATGTACCGGTTCAGACGATAGTCCACTAATTTTAGCATCTAGGAAGTTTAAGTTTACGAGTGGCCGATTTCTTGAATACGATCGGGAATCGACTGACGTGCATTCTTCATCAATGGTTAACGTACAGAGGTGGTAGAATTTGACTGCAAACCAGTTTCCTCGAAATTACTCTCCTTATAGTGAAGAATTTTCTCGGCAGGACTATTCTTGAAAAAATAATCAATGGGTTTTTTGCTCCAAGTTTTTCCTTGGTATACAAATTTTTAGTCACATTTTCGTAAATATCTGTACGTGCTAGTGAATTATGTATTTTTTTATGGCACTTCTTCTTCTTCTTTCTTGGCCTAACGACCTCTTAGGTCATGCCTGCCATTTCTGGCTTACTAGACTTATTGTTACCGCATAGTTGGATAGTCAGTCCTCACTATGGGGGAACGGCCCTGATGAGATTTGATCCCCGGTCCTGCCATGTGAAGACCGGTGCCACTATCGCATCTACCACCGGGCCGCCCTGATTTTAAACTTATGAAGTGCTATTTATTTAGCGCCATCAACTTTTAGATTTATAAAATACTATCAGAAAGTCTCCGCTAATCGATTGTCTCAAAATTCCAGATTGAAATGATTTGAGGGCAGGCAGGATCTGACCCGAGGGCAGCATGTTTCACATATTTGTTTTAGGCTGACCACATGGACAGCGAAGTCGATGTGTCCACCATAAAAGCCGTGATGATTTTGGATCGCAAATTTTTGGTGCAAAGTAAAACAAAGAAGAGCAATATTTGACATTTGTTTTAGAAGTTAGCTAACTGAAGGCTTATATAATAGAAATTTAAGTGGTGGCAAATTACAAAAAAAAAAATAACTATTTGAATTCCCTCAGAGCTTGTTAGATATTCTACTGGGTCTGTCTATTCGAAAAAGAGTAAACTAAAGTAGTTTATTGGCAATTCATAACAGATACAGGAGTGAGTGAGGAGGCAATAAACGAGTAGAAATTATAAAAGGAAAACTATTTGTAATAGTACAAATATCAGTCAAACTTTTACCGCAGAAATTAAAGTTCGTTTCATTTAAGGTACGTGACATAAAGGTGCCTTTCACGGTTCGGAGGAGGAAATGTCCCCCCAACTAATAACTTTTTATAAGGTTTGTTACTTGAAGACTTTTATAAGAGCGGCTTAGCTGCTTATTAATAATAGGATCAAAGGAGGAATTTGATTTTGGAGTTTGGATGCCATTGAGTAATATACATTTTCGAATCAAATTTCCCGCTCAAATGAAACACTTTAACGACAACAATTTCTAAACCGAACTGAATAAATTATCGATGAGTCGTATTTAACATCCTCATCATTGCTCGTTGCTCGTCGGTAACAACGCGTTTTTGGTTCGAAACTATTTCTCTATGCACTTTTCCCAAAGCCGTGAGAGTGGGTTACTGCCATCGGCGACACACCGGTGCTTGGTGCAGCCAAAGCAAACTCATTAATATTACAGGTTGAAAATTTTCCGATACCGAAATCACATAATTCACGCTCTATTGCTTCACATTCACTGGTGCATGTACACGAACCGAGTGTCGAGTTTTTTGGCATGATTCAGTTGAACTTTCCCTATCCACCATGCGATGCGATGCGGTGGTGGATAATTGGCAAAACTAAAAAGAAGCAAGGTTTTGCTCTGCTGGAACATGCCGTTAGCAGCAGCCGATTGGTCGGATTTTGGAGGTGCTGGCCAACCATACCACCGGAGACCACACTCAGAGAGATCGCGAGAGAGTGGTAGAATAAATAAATATTACCAAACCGAAATAGTTCCGAAGCACAGGGCAGCAGTTTCTTCCTTCCGGTTACCACGCTGCTGGAACCATAAATCGTTCAGCGTAATTGAGCGCCGGAGTTCGCGCGATCGGTTGGTTGGGTAGCTTTCCACCTTCCTCTTCGTTTTTTTTCTCGTGCGCTTTTCCATCCTCCTTTCAACAAAAGGTGCAACGGATCTTTGCCACCTATCAAGAAGAAGTCACTGGTGGTAACGATACCGATACCAGATGATGTGGTGATCGTAAGATCGGACCGTGTGGAGCTGCACAATTCAATGAACTTAGCACTTATGGTGGGTTAGCGAAGGCTGACCGGGCACTGGAGAGTTAACTGGAGTCGCGGTGCGGGGAGAGTTAACAAAATCTTGAACCCTTCCTTCCCTTTCCCCCATATATCGCATCGAACCGGAAAAGAAAAGTAATTAAACCTGCTCCCAGCCACGAATGTATGTATTGGTGTGGGGAGTTTTTCTTTATGCTGGTTGAAAAATTTCAAACACTTTACGAGTTCCACGAGTGCGTTCGGTTCTTCTCGCCTTCGGAACGCTATCATTTATGATCTATTCTGTTACCTTTGCGGGTTTGTTAGTTTTTACGGGCTCGATTGATAGTGTTTTTGTTTTTTGGTTGCTTTTTGGCTTATTTCAATCTGATCGGGGAACGGCGTATAACTGTGTTTCGTCTTGCCGGGACTCAATCGACCACGTGGGGTCGTAAAATGCATGAATGCAACTTTGGGTTTCCGCTTTTGTTTATCTGACAAACGTGTTTATCGGTTTAAACTATAAGCAAAGCAGAAAAAAGTTACTCAATGTCATAAACGCTATGGGTAAATAAAATCGTTAAGAAAGCTAAAACAATACGCAGAACTTTTAAGGTTATTTAGATTAACAATGAGGCAGAAAAAAAAATTCTATATCAATTTGTAGTATTGAACAGCTATAGCTTAGATAAAAGATATGAAATAACAGTTGTTAATATGAGTTACATCCACTTGTCCCATTCGTTGAAAATTTAATAATTATCAAAGACTATTTCGAAATGGAACAACAATCTATAGCTTCGTTCCTACCATCTCTTCTATGTTTTTAGCCATTTGGAATCCCGGCAAAGCTTTCAAGGTTTGTAAGAATGACAATGACCAACATCACATGACAGATGAAGGTGGATGGAAAACTCAGCTACTACCAAGGAACTGCCCCAGGGAGACGGGCTTGCTTGTCTCCTCTTCAATCTAGCGCTAGAGATGGCCATCCGTAACTCGGATGTAGCAACTTCGAAGACCATCTTCTATTAGGCAATCCAGATCTTGGCATACGCTGATGACATAGACATAATTGGTTTTAGGCTCTCCTATGTAGCAGAAGCTTACCAAAGGATCGAGCAGGCGGTACTAAACCTCAAATACTGATTTACACTAAGGTGATGTACCCCTTCCTATACCTTTGAAGTCATTCAAAACTTCAATGTAGATCGACAAACAATGTAGATGTTAAGAAAAGCGGAAGATTGCAAGCAGCCCATTGGTCATACTAAAGATGGAGGAAACTTCTCCACTCAAAATACCTGTCGCGATGAAAGTAGCTAGTAGTATTAAGAATTGTTCAAGGCTTGGGCTCTGTAAAAAACTTCCGAAATGTTCTTAGTTTCGTTTGAGAGAAAATGGAATCGCCAGCTGCTAGTCATGTCATGAGAATGACACTGCGATCCTTACAGGCATAGGTTAAAGTGATGGTGTAATGTATCCATAAGAACGGCCGAGGTATTCGGTTCGTAGATGATGGCGCCAGACCGTGAACAGTAGTGAGGACTTATGCAGCACAGCAAGTCCAAAAAACGGTGATAACGCCTGTTAAGTATGTAAGTACATTTTTGTGTTAAATGGAGGGTAGAGAAAATTCTCCATATGAGACAAATTTAGATGATAAACGCTATATCATCTTTTAGAGAACTAAAACAACAATTTATACATCTAAAAAGACAGTCAAATAGGTCAACGCAAACAATAAGGCAAAAAAAGCATTCTTAAAAATCATTTAAAAGTTCTGCAAACCTTGATCGCTTCAAGACTTCAATCCAAAGCACAGGTTTTCAATATCGCGAACTATTGACGTTTCATCTCTGGCTTTCTGTGACCTAGTTTTCGTGACCTAACTGCCTTGTACATGGTTTGAACGGGATTCGATACCCGGTCCTGTCGTGTGAAGATCAGTGTTGATATTGCATTTGCCAATGGACGGTACCGAATAATGAAATATAGGCTCGTCAAAAATAATTATAGTCCTTTTTTGCACATTTCGGCCCCAACATCAAGAACACCGTGTGTACTTATTTCGTCAACGTAAACAGCTGGATACGGAAACGCTGCGGATGTGAGAAATTATTTTAAATTTCTTTTTCGTACATTTTTCATGAAAAAAATCCTAACTCCACACCGAAAACAGCACTTCCGTTTGGAGTGCTGTGGGCATAGGGATAAAGCAAACTCTCGCTTTTCTTCTCGGTGCAAATGGCCCTCTGAGTTCATCGATGTATATATATTGCAAACGACACTCGACCGCATCGAGTGCTGGTACTTTCGGATGGAAAAGCCATGTACTGCGAAACATGGGAGTGGAGGAAAATTGTGTTGTTGTATTTTGTTGCCGCCAAAGGCAAAACAGGCAGAAAAGAAACAGGCATCCTCAAAGGACCGTGTTATAATTGAATGGTCTGCTCTGGATTTTACTCTGCTAGCTGGGATAAGACGATGAGAGTCGGGTGGGAGGGAGCAGAAATCGGGAACGAATATTAATATTTCTTGTCAAATGGCCTCACCCTAATTAAGGTTGACATTATACTACTCGACAGGCAAACAGGCTAGGAGCAAGCTTGAGCGTTTGATAATTGTTTGAAATTTCGCAATTTTCTTTTGAAATCCAATTTGCCAATTTTGTCCAATCTGGTTGCTTGACAAACAATGGATCAGAAAGTTAAAAAAAAAATCTGCCCTTGATTCAATATGTTTGCTCCCCATTTTGTTCACACCCTTGCGTCTTTTTCTTTTTTATTCCACACAAAGTGCAATTCGGTGCAATACCTTAGTACGATCATCTGTGTCACCCTGTGTTACGCCTACGGTGAAAACGATAAATTTCTGCCCACTTCCATTGCATTTCCATTGCAATGCACGCCGGTCAGGGTGATGGTTATTTATAGTTGCGCTAGTGGAACCGAAATCGAAATCATCTGCGCCCACTCGTGCTGCTGAACGTATAGAGGAGCGTGGAAGAAGATTTCGGAATGTAACGCACCGGACTATGGGGCACACCGTTTGGAAAGGAGAGTTTGGTGCATGTACATACTGGAAACAAACACACACACACATTCGGGATGGAAGTGGTTGAATGCAGTTACATTTTTGGGTTGAGCTAGGTGAATGAAATTGGGTTTCGTTACAAGAGAAACAGTTAGAAGATGTAACGGTCCGTTGTAGAAGCCTCTTCATTTTATGCTCTTTATAGTTAGCTAAAGCAAATATTTCTTCAAAATTAAGAAACATTTATTTAATTGTAAAAGGTTTATTATTTTAGGAATGTTGTAGATCGTTTGAAATCTACTTTTTTTTGTACGCTAATAATTTTTTAATGTATTTTTGTTATAAAATATGTTACTTAATCAATGCATTTTATTACTGTGGAGGATTATTAAAAATCTATGAGTAACACACATTACATCTACCAAATTATTTGTTTGAAATTGAAATATTAATAAATCAAATGCTCGGCAATGATAATTGTGACTTTAATATTGCGGCGTGTTTTGATTAAGAAACAATTTCAAATAAATTTTTCGAAGTAAGTGAAGATAACTGAAATAAAGATCAACAATTTCATGAAAAACTAGTTATTTTTTATTCAAGAGTAAGGACCATTAACCATTAAAAAGAACATTAACGTTCAAACGTTTAATGGCACGAAAACTTTGGTTCATGATAAGAATAAAGATAAACCCAGACTTTACGGGCTGGGTCGTCCGGTGCCATTCTCTTGACATGACCAGCCCACCGGAGCCTGGCGAGCCTAATTCGCTGCACGATAGTGAGATCACCGTACAGCTCATAGAGCTCGTCATTGTAGCGGCTCCTCCATTGTCCTTCCACACATACGGGGCCAAAAATTCTTCTGAGCAACGTCCTCTCAATCGCGGCTAGGAGGGTTTCATCTGTTTTGGACAATGTCTCAGAGGCGTATGTAAGTACTGGGACTATAAAGGTTCTGTATAGTACCAACTTCGTCCGTCGCGACAAGTATTTTGAGTAGAGAAGTTTCCTCAGGCTGTAGTATGACCGGTTGGCAGCCATCACCCTTGTGCGCAATTCAACGTCTATGTTGTTGTCGGTGCTGACTTTAGACCCCAGATAGGTGAATTATTGGACGATTTCGAAGGTACGGTCACCTATCTGTACATCACCCCTGCGTAAATCAGTGTTTGTTAGCAGGGCCGCTGGTGGTGCCACCATCATTTTGGTTTTTGCCTCGATGATCTCCAACCCGAGGTTCAGTGCCTCGATCCTTTGGTAAGCTTCTGCTATATAGGAGAGCCTCAAACCAATGATGTCTATGTGATCAGTGCTAAAGTACTGTTTTTACACCTAAATCTAGATTTTCATTTCTTACAAGTTTTTATGTTAAATCTTGAAGCCTTCTTATACTTATTTGCTGTGTCGTGCTTTGCTTTTAGATGAAGCTTAGCCTATTGTAAAATCGATAGTTATTTTTCAAATTAACAGTATAGTTTTACTTAGCAATTTGGGACACCTAAAACACAAACAATCTCTTGATGTGAACCTAAGAATTTTTACTTTCCTTTACTTTCCACGATCTTGAGATACAAAATGATGTAGTTTAATGCGAGTAACAAACTTCATCATCTTTTCTTGGAAGTATATGATGCTAAGTCTAGCTTTTATATTGGTACGAAGTTACGAAAACATTAAATTGACACAACATTGTCATAGCTTAAGCTGTGAGAAATAGCTCCTGTTGGTTATTGCGGAAAACCAATCTTGCTATGCAGCAAGTCTCACGAAGCAGCTATACAGCATTTAACTTTAAAAATATGTTTGAATTTATTGGATATACCCTGAAAGCAATTAACACATTTAACTTTCCATTTTAACTACCTTCTCTGCTAGAGAGATATCTCAATAAATTATAGGTACACACCTCGAAGGAAGCAAATTTGTTAGCCAAAAATGTGTATATATTTCCACGCAGACACTTCATCACACGTCATCCGTACAGCCGTGCACCATTTCTAGTTCATTAGCAAGTAACAACACATGCAGACAAGACTTGCAACTAGAGTGGAGTGCAAAAATAACTCTCCGATCGGGTTGTATGATAGATGTGAAACGAGTGCATTGGGTTAAAACGGACCAACAACCACACATACCCTCAAGAATTGTATCCCTTTTTTATGTTGCTGATAGTCTTTGGTCGAAAAAGCGGCAGCTAAAAACACCGAACTACCGGACGATAGAACGTTCCTCGTGTACATGGCGCTCGCTTTGCACAAATAATGGAACAATCATTAACCAAATTGACAACCGAAAACGGAAGAACGGCTGCGACACAGTGTGGCGGTTTGGGTTTTTGCATTCTACGCCCTCTGGTTGCGCTAACCGAGATGAGACGGGAATGGCAAGCTGAATTCCACTTTCTGGCGTTAGTGGTTGCTGGCTAGCTGCGTTATGGTGGCGCAGCATCATCATCATCATCATCGTCGTCCGGATGGGAAAGAAAAGAGGTAAACCGAACGGAAGGTGACGACACACAGGAGGGCCACCCTACATGTTGCGACCGGCAACATATGGTTTCAATTGTGGGTTCTTGTTTAGTGGGAGCAAGATGAAGGAAAAACCCGTATGACTCATGCGTTGAAAAGAAAACCGCTTGGCGTGAGTCATGGTATACAACAGGGAAAAGATTTTACAATAATTACTTTAAGAGAAGCTGATTTTATTGGAGAAAATAAAATGCCAATAAAAGCTGTATTTTATACCGGCCAGGAGTACACTGAAAGTATGAATAATATTCATTATTTTCTGCTGCAAAAATACATTTGTAAGATGACATGGCGGAGCTCAATTGGATGAATATTTAACACACGCACACGCACACGATGTAGTTGACACGATCCCACAGGAATAGCATCCGTTCTCTGCGGGGATGGACAGGTTTAATTTGCATTCGAAATGAAAATTCTATGTTTACAACGGTGGAGTTTCAATCAAATGATGCACGTGTAGGCAAGCAGGGCAAGCGCACAAGTGCTTTTAATTTAAAATGTATAAAATGGAGTTATTTGAATGCCTCATCAGCACACACGCGGACTACATATGTAATGTCGTGAGATATTAATTTATGCCAATACTTGTTTAAATGGCAATATTTATATTTTACCAATATTATTCACTTCACAATAACAACACAACATCCACTTCAATAAGTCGAAGTGGTATTGATTGCCTGAAGCAATTTCGATCGAAGTTCTATCATGAATGTGACCCAACCCATTTCCAAACAAATAACCACTTCTAGGCGAAATAGTGTTCTCCAATCGAACTAGGATCATTGTGTCCTTTCTGGTCACATTTGCATCTCGTATCTTGCGACATAAAAATTTTCCATAAAAAAACACTCATTCTCCGATTGGCATTTGGTGTGAAACTTGCGGAAAGTTTTTCCATCCGTTCATTTTTGCCTTCCCCGAAGCGAACTTGCAAAAGGACGATAGTAAGAGAAGGTGAGAGAGAAACCCGTAAAAGAGAGAAGAATGGTACGAACGAGTCAAGAGTCCTTCTTGGGTGGAAAATGCTCATCTCGTCAGACGCATATTATGGCTAGTGCCATTGAACTCAAGTGACCCTCTGTATGTTGCAAACAGGGTGTGGAGAAAAAGGTGGCGAAGTGGTGCTGGGGGTGCTTTCTAGAAAGAAAAAGCTCATTCTCACGCCAGACGAAAGTCATCGACGTGTAGTTTAGGAAGGAAAAATAAAATAAACCGAAGGAAAGGTCGTTGGAATCACGTTGGTTCTGTTGTGTTTACGGGTTGCAGCAAAAAGCAAAAAGATACCGACTGTTTGGTTTGTCTGGCCATTTCACCTGTCTGGGCAGGTTGAAAGGGAGAGAACAAGAAGCGCAAAACATTCCACTAAGTGTTAATATTTAATACACTCCCGGGTCTGATTCGGTGCAGTGACTTTCTGCCTTCAAACGAAATGAACTTTCGCCTATTTTTAATTTCGTTGCCGTGTGCTGAATCATGTTACGAGACGAGTTAACGGACAAGCATATTCTGGGTGCGGCATCCTCGTGCAGTAGTAATACATCCGGACTTGGGATCTCTCATCATCTCTCTTTCGCGCGCTCTCTCCCTCTCTCTGTGTAGCTCCGAAAAGGATACGTGTAGGTGTGGGATGAAAACTAGCGCATATCCTATTTCAATCGATCCAGAGTGCATCGAGTGCAGCAGAGAGATAGAGCGAGAGAGAGAGAGACAGCGAGCTGCTTCATCCAGCAGCCGGACAAGAGAGGGACACACAATTGGCCCGGGTGTGTCGGTACAATCTCCCGGCGCGTATCCCGGCGTTTATGTATAGCCGGGCCGCGTCAATGGCACAGTTTGCCGGCCGGCTAAAAGCACTCGGGAACGTTGCATACATAGAGGTTGGCTGGGTGGCTTAGTCGATGCCACTGAACACATAGCAACTCACTGAGTGGAGCGGTGTTCCAAAGCAGGACGGATGTGTGGAGGAGGAATGCGCGGAAGTCTACAGACACATTAAATAACAAGCCGGGTAGGTCCACACACACATACAAACGGAAAGGATACATCTCCCCCGCGGTCGGAACTGGACTGCCAAGAGCAAGAGAGCGTGCGAGAGAGTTCGGTAACTAAGCAAATGTTAGTCGGTGCATCAGTGTGCAGTGTGAAGAAATTGGAAACGGACGAGAGAGTGCATCCCAGTGGACGGATGATGTGGCAGCACTGTAGTTCATCGTCTTGTTGATGGTTATGTGCTGCCGAACACGGAGACTGCATGTTTCTCTAGCACTTCCGACACGCTGGAAGGATTTAAAATGCATCATAATGCTGAAGCTGTCAGGTTTCTAGCATCCATCCCATTGTTTGTAGTTCGTTGCAAATTCCTTCAACACTCACAAACTCCACTCGGCGATAACAGAATGAGAGAAATAGTTTTAGTAATAAGTAGTGACAGCTGTCAGCTATTCTTGCCGATCGGTTTCATTAAACTCGCTTGCTTCATAAACCAAGCATGGAAGAAGCCTTTATCTGCTACCTAACCCAACGGTACTTTGGCATGAAATTTGTTGCAAAAGTAAAAAAAAAAGAAACTCAACTCCCGTGTACCGGCTGGCTGCTGGGAGTTGCCCCGATGTTGCAAAGATGTCGATTTTCGATAAGCTTCCGAGCGGTGGAAGAAAATCGAGTTGCGAAACGAGCGCGACATCCACACACCATATGCACTTGCCGAGCCGTGCGATAAGGACGCGGCCGCCACTCCACCGCCGCACCGCACGGTCCCGCATTCTTATCGAAGTTTGTCGTTGCGGGAGATCGTGGGGAGCATTGTTGGGGTTGGGCAGGGTCGGGCAAATGGCATCCGGAGTGGCGTACGAGCGTGCGGAAGAGATAGCGTCCTATCGCCAAAATGCTGTCGATATGTGTGTGTGTGTGTGAGTTGGCGGGTGATTCACGCGGACCCGTGTCGTACGTGTGCGGCGAACTAACTAATCGAACACCATCCGTTCGACCCGGCGGCTGACAGAATTCTTTTTACCGCGGGTTGTTTTCCTTCTCTTCAGCTTAGTTCCTTTTTGATAAGATATGGGCGTAGGCCGAGACTTTGAAGCGTGGTGGTGGTGTTGCAAAAAATATGGAAGAGGAATTTTGGAACGACTATTTTCTCCATGGTGTGATAGTTTCTTGTACCGGAGTCTACATAAATAATAGAAGTTTTGAAGAAAACAGAAAGTTTCCCAAGTTGCTGGAGCATGTGCGGGGAAAAACACAGACACAAATTTGGTTTTGGTTGCTGATAAAGAACTTTGTTTCTGCCTAGAGCGGAGAACAGTAATTTTTAGCTAAAGTTTTGATGCTAATTTGTTTGCATATTTGTATTTTAATGTCAAGAAGGATTGCAGAATAATTAACAAAATTATCTACTTCCTGGTTTCTGGTGGTTTAGTAGGTTGTACAACGTCTTTTAAAGGTCAAGGACTAGAGCTGTGGACTATTCGGAAACTTTTGATCAAAATTACACTAATTTCCGTAAAGGTTGCTGTTAGTATAGGATTCTACGCGTTTTGTCGACAACACATTAAAACACTTCTCTTTTCGGAATTTTGATCAATGACATTTGGAATAATATATCGACGATCGTGGTGCGAAAATTAGCTATTTGATTGCCCAGTGGCAAGAACTTAAAACACTTAATATAGAATTGATAAAATCTGGCAAACATAATCTGCACAAGTTTTACAACATATTTTGTTACATTAAAAAAATCAAATACTTGTCCTTCGTAATTTAAGATCAATTGATTTTAAAGGGCAGCTATAGTTTGAAGTTTTAGTCCCTTAGGACAAAGAGCACACGTTAAATGAATATAGTGCTAAAAAGTTTTGCAGATATTGCGGTACACTTATCTGCTCATTGTTCAAAACTATCAATTTTTAATTAAAATTCAAATCAAAGTTAAAATATTGATTGCGAAATGTTTACTCCAACACAAAACTATATCTATTCAATCGTATGGGAAGATTAAAAATTGATTTAAGAAAGCTTCACCACACGAAGATCGATTAAAACTGGTGAAGAATGAAGTTTGATCACTTTCTATTTTTGTCAATTACCCGTTCCCTTATCTTTAGCCCCGATGAAGCGATAAGGAAAATGTATTTAACAATGGCTGCTCCACGCATCAACGCTGTTCATAATCAATTTGAATCATTTTGCACGAAATTCGTATGTCCGTGCACGATTCACAATCTGCTCTGCACCGAGTTCTGCGCATCGAGCAACAGGGTAACCCAAATGAGTATGGGCAAGAAGTAATCGGGAAACAAATGAGCCAAACTGGTCGGTAAACGTGTATAAATATGAGGTCACTCACCATCGGACCCGGGTGAACGTTGCAGGAAGACGGATGACGAATCACGGTGATGATGCTGCTGATGCTGCTGCTGCTGCTGCTGATAGTGATAGTGTTGTTGTGGATGTTGCGAATGATGATGCGACTGCGACTCCTTGTCCTTATCCTTTTTCGGTTCCTTTTCCTTCGTACCAGAATTGCCTGCAGTTCGTGGGTTGATGGTTTACGGGGCAAAGCGATACAGGGACATCAAAAAAGTAAAGAACGATTTATAAAATAAAGCACAGGAGGAGTTGGTGATAGAAGGTAGACAATGATTAGCTTGCGGGAAGGTTGCGTACGAGATGGTTGAGTGAGAGTGAACAATGGGGATGGTGAAATGATTTTCCGGAAATGGTGTGCGGTTAGGAGAACAGGGTGCCCGATTTCCGGTTGTGTAATGAGGTTCATCAGTGTCAAACACAAAGAGAGAGAGAGAAGGAAAAAATTGTTTCTGTATCAAAGTTAAATGAAAAACTGGGCTTACATGGTTCGGAGGGCGTGTGGGTGAGTGTGTAACACTGATAAACTTTCGATAAGATGAAACAGACAGCAGTTGAAAACGGTGAAACAAAGGAAGCAAACGTTTACCATGTTAAAGTGCAACAAGCTGTGGGTGCACTTGTTGCCCGGATCAGGCAGCATTATCGACAAAGGAAGAAGGCAACATTAAACAACAGAAAGTCATCTCCAAACCCGTCAATCAGTGCTGCAACTCGGAGAGATTAAACGAGCATTGCTTGGTTGTTGTTTTTTTTTTGTGTGTCTACATGACAGCCAACCAAATGGATGCAAATTCTTTGGGGCTTTTTTTGGCTGCCTCTGATGCTTCGTTTCACCAGTAAGTCAACCATTGCAACCATGGCATGGCCTTATCAGACGGGATTTTGGAACGCTCTTTGTCAGCAACGCAACGTCTCGAAATGCACCATTCGCGTTAGGCTCAAGCGCAAGGATTTCTACTGTGCTGGCCCTGGCACGATAAGAGGTGCGAGTGTCGAGTGTGCTTTTTGTTTGTTTGCTTGCTGTCGGTATGGAACAACGATTGGCCTCAATACGGGCGGGAGGCACACACATGGAAGACATTTTGTTGATGGAAGAAATTGGTATTGCAAACTCATAACGTATGACATGGTGAATGGTTTGGTTCCGTGACAGTGATTAAAACACTGTATACAGTGCTGGGCAAAAGAGTATGTGCAGACGGCACTGAGACACTTATCGATCGCTGGCTTGTCGAGTGCAACATGTTGTGGAGCCATCCGGGTTCGTTATACTACTTCTTCAAGAAGTAATTCTGGATCTGAACGCCCTGCGTGGGTCCGGTTATTGATGGTGATGCTAATATTCGACCAGCTTAAGACTGATACAACCTAAACAAATGGCTAACGAAACGTTAGACTTCAGATAAAGACTCTTTACTGTCCTCTCTTCTGTAATATTTTGTTTAAATATTTCTTCTCATTAAACTTCCACTTGTTGAAGCACTAAATTCGGCTAAGAATTGGTCAATTCGAGTAAGAATTGAAAGATACTTGCTCGATACTGCGGTTCTATTATGCTCGTCAATACTAAGAACATCCTACAGCTTGTAGTCTGACAAAACTCGCTTTACCGGACGATTGCATACAATCGGAAATCGACAGTCGTGTGCCAAATATTCAAGTTTCTGTGGGTGTCTTCCAAGAGAGAGAGAGAACAGCAGCTTCAAGGATCCTTTTTGAAGTAGTTTTCCTGCTAGTATCACTTCTCTTATCTTTACAGAGATGGTCCCATTTAATTATATTTAGCTCGAGGCATTACTTGCACATGCTCCAAACTGTTCGTCCCACACTGTACATTCTCGAGGTTACAGGGCTTTGAAGTACGAGCTCGGTAAAGGTACCTACGATGAAAGCGGTAAGGTAATAAGCAGTAATGCTTTCACTGTACCGGGCACTTTCCCAGAAGTTTTATGAGTTTCGTGTGGCACGCTTCATCCTGATCGTGTGCGGTTGCTTCTTGTACGTGCGACGAGGTGTGGCATCACTGCAGCCATAATTCACATTTCGCAGCAGAGCACAACACAGCAGGATCAAAAGCCTTTTGTCGAGGAGTGGAAATCGATCCCAAAACCCACAAACCAGTGTAGGTACCAGGTAGGTGTTACCGAGGCTCAAAAACTGTTGTGGAGCAATAATTCCTAGATATTAGCCGGTTTGCTCTGGGAAAACAGAACCACAAGAAATTGTGTCAGCTCCGTATGATAAACGGTAGCGAATTTTCACATTTTACTACAAACACTCTGTCCACTGTCTGCGGTTGCCGCCCCATTTCTCCCTTTCGGTTGAATAATAAATGATGCTGACAGTAAAACAAACTTCTAAATTGATCTTCCGCTCGTTTGGTGGAGGCGTCGTGTCGGCGGCAACAACACGCAACACCACCGGTAAAAAGTAAACAATCTCATCAAGAACATTAGGCTTGTCGGGTGAATTTATTTTCTCAAGTCCCTTTTTTCCACTGAAGCGCACAAAGCAAGGGATGCGCAGTGAGAACGGTGTGAGAAACTTCTTTAACAACTTCTTCCGAACCCAGCTTCCGATTTTGTGGGTAAAGTGTGGTGGCCATTCCGAATACCACATTCACCACCGCAATCGGGATTCCACCACCCAATTCGATGAAACGAATGGGCCTTACCGACTTTTCTTTTAATCGAATGTATTTGTATGCTACGGGTTGTGGAGATGAAAATGAAAGTCTAGTAAAGTCTTTCGCAAAAAGTTTCGAGCACTGTAATGCTTGAATAGGGAATGGGGAAAACAGTGACACAACTTTTCGAAATCAGAAAAGAATTTCCATCATCTATTAAATTCCACTTTTTCCGTTTCGTTGTAGTAGAAAATCAAGTTTGTCCCATACACTGGCAACACTGTCAATTTCGCAATTGGCTCATGCACGTCTCGGCACTACTCGTTCAATGATCCTGTTGCTTTTGTGTGTGCAGTGGGGAAACCAACAAAAGGGTGGCACACACAACAACAAAAAAAGGATAAATAAAGATACGCCGAGTCGAAGAAAGGTTTTATGGACAAGAATGTCTGATGAGGAGCGCAACAGCTTCGGGGTTAAATAACAGGAACGGGAGTCCGACATCCTGTTGCCCCTCTGCTTAGCGGAAAATCCGAGTTTTGCGTGTGTATGTGTCAAGTTTCCCCGTCGAGTGTAATATTCTTGGGAAGGGAAGGAAGCACGAGTCACACTGTCGCTGTCAAGATGTGCAAGAAGTCCCGCGTACCGGAACCATTCAACTGGGAAGCTTCTCGAGTGCGCGCGCACTATTGCGAAAAGAGATTCACCCCACTTCGTACCGGGGGGTGGCTGAGAAGGTTGCGAGAGGGATGAGTAACTTCTCTTACAACGGTCCGAAACAGGACACGTCCCTCGGAGCATTGACGCGTGGATCGGTAAGGTGGAAGTTGTATTATCATGTTTTATTGTTCGCTCACTCCACAAGTCGTGGCGTTAATTTCTTACTGCACACACCGGGGCCGTCGAACGAAGGTGGTTGAACACACCCACACATACACACAGACATACTTCTCTAAATTCAGGAAGGATTAAACATTATAATGCGAACGCTTTGACATGCGTTCAGTTGGTGTCCTCACGACAAGGAAGGATTAATCTAACAGTTCCCACTTCTGCGCTGCAAGAAGAGCATTTTATGGTCAAAATACAACACCCCAATTCGGGAGTGTACAATCCTGTTGCTATTGATAATGTCCTTCGAAATAATGGAACGATTGAAGGGACAAAAGAAAGCAGAATAAGGCATAACACAAATAAACAAAACTAGCGCACAAATAAACACGCTACTACACGTGCTACGCGCGGCATATGAATTGGCTTTTGTGTTAGTGTGTGTGTGTTTTAAGGGTGTCCTTTGCCGAGAGGATTAATCCTTTCCCGTACAGCACACACACACATACACAATCACACGAAAAAGAGAGAAGAAAAATGCTTCTGCTCACCAATACATATGCTTAACAAAACGACGTTATCTGAATTGTCCTACCCGGTTGGAGATCCTTAGATGTGAATGGTGAAGTGAAAATCAATATCCATCCGCGCACGCACTCACACAAACTCACAGCTTTATCCCTCCAGCAAAAAAACAGGGTAACACCAACACTTGCACCACACACACACACACACACACTCTCTGGTTGATGTTGTGTACCGGTTTTTCTCGCTTCGATGTAGTGGTTACAAAAGTTAACGCTAATGTCATTACACCCTTGTGACTCTCCTTTTCCGGTGCATTGTATCCGGTGAATCTGTTTTCGTCGTTTTTTCTTTGTTTTAATCTTGGTACGCTATCACCCACGTCCACGTCATTCGGGCGTTGATATTTCCGGTATCACAATACTCGCTCACACGCGGTGGTTCATCTCTTCACATAAATACACCAACACACACACACACATACACGCACACGTAAGGACACACAAGCGGCGATGAGTTTTCCCCGGTGTAAGGATTTTCTTTGTTTCCGCCGTTACAAACCGCCCCGCCGGTCATATTTCCCCCCGTCGTCATCGTTGCCAAGAGCGATGGGTGAAAATGGTACCGGATTAACCCCGGGGATGGACCACAACATTGATAAATGGAAATTAATGGTATCAAGCGCAAGCTTCTAAATGGGTGTTTCCCAAAAAGGCGGAAGTATTGTGGATTGATACAATCGAAGGAACCGATTTTACGAGATGGTTCACCAAAAACTTAATCCCTTTTCACGGACACTTGGGAGATACGGTTGTGTGGAAGGAATGCGACTTTTCTTAAGCCTCCCAATCGGTATCAATTGTCGGTGAGATTATAGTGCGTCGGGGGAATTTTTTAGGGACACCAGCCGGGAGCTTTCGCATTGGGGAAGGCTGCGTGCAAAGCAGCCATAATTTCGCAAGCGTCCCTTTTTCTGTTGGCTTTATTATAGTGTTCTAAAGAAAGACAGCCGTAGTAAAGGTGTTTTGATGCTCTAAAAAGTAGGACACAATTAAACGGATCTGGCACCATCCTTCGGGGGTGCTCCAGTACGATAATACAGATGAAGCCATTAGTCCAACCTCCGAGCGGTTTTGATCCCCCTTCCAGGGGGTTTTCAAAATTCCTACTGCGTTGTCACCTCTTCAAATCTAAATCACTTTTTCCGCCTTTTTTCCGGGTGTCCTAGGAGTGGGAATATTTCCGGACGCATGAATTTGGTTAACACCATTTGCCAACGGAAGGAATGTGTTGGCTCAGGCTTTGCGTGCCCCATAACCATTAAAGGGATGCGGGAAAACGGAATTTTTAGTCACAAAAAAGGGGGGGATTGCTTCCTTTAATTTTGGTGCGATGTTATGGCGAACGCTTACAGGTCGACAAGTGTAAGGAATCTTATCCGCAATTTGTAATTTAGCGTAACGATGAGCTGTTTCGTTGATTTTGTTGAGAGTTAAGATTTGAAATTAAAGCTTGATTTGTCTTTTGTTTCATATATATTCTGGTGACTCTCAGTTTCACACGTTTAAAATAGTTATTAGTCATTGAGTCTACATCGTGCATTCCCATAACCATCCATCACACGAATGTGAATCACGAATTCGTTCAACGTGTACACGATTATTCATAAATTGCAACTATTAATTCATGCGCCGGTTTTGCGTAGTCGTGTCCGGGTTTTCAAAAATATCGGAATAATAACATTCCAACTCTTATCTTACTCCTTCCAGTGGTACCGGCAACGGAAGAAGAAAAGTGTCAAGAATGATAGATTGAAAGTTCTTTCGCGCTATAAACCATCATCGGAAAGATAAATATTAGACATGAAAAGAACCTCCCCACACACAGACTTGTAAGAAAACATGATATTTGGGAAGGGATTTTTATTTTTCCGTCCCAAGAACCTATCCTCGATAAGCCAAGAAGAAGTGTTTGCGAACCCTTTGTGTCACAAGGCCGTTGGGACAGAGGAAAGAAACATCTGCTCCGTAGAAGAAGACACAGTCAGACACAAATTCCCCTGTACGAGAGGCCACGCACACGTCTTCAAATTGTGGAAAAAAAGAGGACAAGAGCAGTAGTAAACATTTCTTGCTGTATGTTTTCTTCCTTCTCTGTACACAGCCAACGGCCCCCGGACCATTTCGCGATGATTCGAATTTGTGCGTAAAGCAAACACACACGGACCCTCACAAAGGTTGTGTGTTGCCCTCATCACCACCCGAGGGCGTTCGAAGCTCACCCCGGGAATGTGTTTGTGGAGGATGATTTTGTCAAAGTAACGCAACGCAAATGTGGCCCCAACTGGGAATTGGGAGAGCGACAGGGCCGGACTGCCGGCTTTCATCTGGTATCGAGGTCATGTCCAGTGTGAACGAAATCTTGTACCCGCGTCATGGTGACGTCATGGCGACATACTCTGATTGCCTTTAAGAAGCACACAGCAACGAATCAAAATGCATCGTAGCGCTGCGGCTTGTGTTGCCCGATTGGTGGTAACGAATTCTTGACTGCACACGAGGGAAATGACAAAAATGACCCTCGAAACGCAACCCGGGCGCCAACTTCCGTTGCTGCCAACAGAATCAAAAAAAAAAAAACAAAGAACATCACTCGATCGTAAATGTCAGTGAGTGGCGTGCGCCTTTCGGTACGGTGTATGTATGCGACGGTTTGGAACTTTGCGATTTCCGATAGTCCGATGCCGGCTGAATAATAAGTATACCGGCCGGGGATTTTATTTCCCTCCGTCAGATTGGACGGAGCGCCATAGAAGGAGCACGAACACGAAGAGACAACCGAGTGGAGCAGCGGCGTTTTATGCGGATGTGATAACAGTCAGCACATTCGGAGCATGTATGGAGCCGAGAGGGCGAAATAAGATATCCAGGGTCATGGTGGTGGACAACACACGAAAAGTTATCGGATAAATCGAACTCCAGCTGCACTTGGGCGTGTCGGACACGTAACTGAGCAGTGGATATAATCGGTATCCGATAAAGTTGATAGATAACGTGTGCTTTGAGAGATAAAATGTGTTCGATTGTTCACCGAGCTTCCATGGGTCTGTCTTTAGCAGACTTTAGCATCGAAATCCTACTGGAGACATATTTCCCCAAGCGTTGAAAAGAAATTCTCGCTTCATTTAAAAAAACGATTAAAACTGTCTCAAGATGAATCGATTGTGAGTGTGTGTGTTTTTGTGTGCCATTGGCGGTGGCACGCGCACATACGACACCCCGCGGACTCAATGGGAATGCGGGCAAATGATTAGAACACAGCAGAAATTGATTGAATTAGCCGGGCGCGGGCCGACACGCACCTCCCAAAACTAGTCCGCCTGCTTTCCGCTTCAGATCCGCACGATCGTTCAAGCGATCGGGTCAGATTGATCTCTTGGGCGAACGCAATAGGCGACAAGAGCCGGTGCAATGTACTCACTGACTGTACGGGTGTGCGTGTATGTGTGTTTTACTTCACCCCTCAAAAGACCCACCCTCAGCCCCATTAACCTCAACGAAGCTAGTGTTGTGGCTATTTTTCGTTGCCTAATTGGTGCTGGTTGGTGATCACTTTGTTGGCAAAAATGTTTCATTGATTTGATGCAATTTAATTACGCTTCTGCTTTTTTAGACAAGCTAAAACTTTAGTATGGTTAGGTAAATGTGTCGTAAATGATTGTAAACGAAAAATTAAGTACAAAAGCAAATGTTTGCGAAATGATTGAATGATGACAATGAAATGGGGCTTGTTTCTTCTTGTCTGTGAGAGTATTTTGATTTGTTTGCCAGGTTTGTGGGGGTGTGTGGGAAGATAGTGGTAATGCTGGTGGTGGTGGTGGTGGTGGTGGTGGTATTGTGGGTGGGTGCCATGTGACATGTGCGACGGTGTTCATTTTTAACAAGTCGTTTGTGTGCGATATTTGCTTCTTTTTACGGTAAGGACGATTTTATCCGCGTTAGGGCATTTAACGTTTAGCACGGCTTTGAATCGTGTCGTAACATACTAATACTGTTCTAATTAGTTCGATTTTACAACATGCAATTGTTATGCATTGTTTATGTTTTGTGATTACCGAATACTTTGTACCGCGTGTGTTCGATAATAAACTTATCAAGACGGGCGTACATGAGAACGAAACAAGTAAAAAAACCAATAATTGGGTAAAGAAACATGGGGGAGCAATTTAAACGTTGAAGAATGAAGATAAAATGAAAGATTGGATTGGCCAGATAGATGATATCGCAATAACAACACCACGTGCATCCTTAACTGACAGCTAAACGAGGCGTGAAGTTTGCGCAATCGCGTAACTGCATGCGATATCGCATACAATGTGGTGTGAAACCTTCGAAGCGGCGGCAGTGCTGCCAGTAGTAGAGAAATTTAAAAATTGGATTCAAAATAATAATTTTAATCTTGAAATAATAAAACTTCGTTAGGAGATGCACGGGGAGCGTTAGGCATTGATCTTTTAGGTTTATCAATTTTAAATTTGAAACTTAACTATTCATGCTGTATGGAAAATCACATAAAACAAGGTAAAAGGATACTCAAACGGGGTTAAAAACCAAATTAATTTTACAACGAGACGTTCCGTTACGCGTGACGCACGAACTACAACTGATTGACGAGCTCAAAAGCTCAACACGAGCAAAAACACGACAGTTACGTCCGACAATTTGGGCCCTTAAAACACGAAGGGAAGAATCGCCCTACCGTACCTTTGCGTATGAGCAAACTAGTAACCCGGCGCAGTGCCTCACGCGGTGACTTGTTGAAAAATTTGGGTGTAAGATTTGGTGGTAGGGTGAGCGGTTTGCGGCTACCCGTACCCGCTGCCTCCCAGGCGCGCAGCGATCCCTGCGGATGTAGCCGGTCCAGGTTCTCGGTGGAGGCCGGTCTCGGGTGGCGCTGCTTCGGGTACCAGCCCCGGGCGGGACCGCCGGCCAGCCGCAGCATCTCCCCGTTGGCCAGCGCCTGGCTGATGCTGCGCTGTCGACTGCCGATCGTGGTCGAGGCACCTGTATGGTGGAATGAAGAACGGACGAACAGACAGACAGAAGGCGTTACGATATGGGTGAATGGAGTTAGTGTAGACGGGCGCTATTGCTGCTGTTGTGGTAGTGCCCGGACTGGTGCACCGATTTCGTCCGAAATTAACCATCACCCGGGGTTGGATGTGCGTTTTAGAGAAAATAATGTGCGACTGAGGGTATTATTTACGTTGCTTTGCGACTGTTCCGAGTGTGGTTTGCCGGCGAAAAGGGTTTAGTATTGGAGGGATACAGGATGAATACATACTGATACCGACGACGGACGATCCGAGACTGCTGGTGGTGGAGTTGGTTCTGGGTGCCGTGCGACTTCCGCTACCGTGCGGTGGAACTTCTGGCGCACGTCGATGTGGTGTTCTTGGTATGTCACAGCTGCAAAGGAAGTAAAGAGAGAGAGAGTTAGATGCTGTTCTATAACATAATAATAGGTCGAATAGGTCGTTTGTGAGTCCTCATTTGCTTCTTAAAGGTATGCTCTCTATTAAGGTCTATCCTCACTAAGAAGTTCAGTCTGTTCAAATTAGCGCAACCCTCAGGATGCAGCTATGCATTCACTATGAGGCTCTGCTATTTCCTCACTAGATTGTTTTAACTACGTACCTGCCCTCAATATGAACTATGTAGATCAACCTTGTCCTTACTACGTAGTTCAGCTCTCGTTATAAAGTTTTGTTCTAACAAAGAAAAATTTTACGCTCATTATGAAGCTTTGTCCTCTGGCTCACGAACCATTTCTCGTTATCGCCACTATAACGCTCTGGTTTCACCTGGTAGCTGTGCTCGCACTGTAGAGTTCTACCCTTTAAAAGCAGCACTGTCCTCACTACGCAGTCATGTCCTCAGTAGATCGCTAAGCACTCACTATAAAGCTCCTCCTTTATGAAACGTCTGTGCCCTTACTATGAATGACTGTCATTGCCTTTCCTATCAAGGACAGTTTCAAAATTGTTCTCCATCTCCAAATCGATCTATGAAGCTCGATCCACGATAGGTAGCTCGTTCCTTGCTATGAAGCTCACAATGTAGTTCTTTTTAACTATGAAACACTATCCTCACTAGGTTGTTTTAGGCTTGTAGGTAAGCTCTATCCTCACTTGGTACTTATGCCCTTAGCTGCGCATTCTAAGACCTCTTCGCACTAGGCAAGCCGGGATGCCTTACCTATCACTTCCGAGTAAGTAGCTGTCTCTACTTCTTTAACATAGCTACGACACAACACTAGCCGCAACACTTACCCTCGGGCAAAGATGGGTGTCTCCGGTAGGCTGCAGGACGTTTGCAGCGATCTTTCCTCTCGGGGACTTTGTGCGGTGCGCTTCTGGTAGCCACCGGTGATGACTCTTCGACGCGAGTTGCATCCGGGCAAATCGGGAGGAAGTGTACCGGGGGCGTGCGGGGACGTCGACGAACCAAACGAACCGTTACGGTACGATTTACTGAACCCAGCATCCATCGATCTGGAAGGTGAAGCAAAGAAAATTTTTATAATTTGAACCTCTCTGCAAATTCAGATAAAAGGTACCTTGTTTTAAGCGTATTTATCGATGGTCCACGGTGTGGTGGAAATTTCGTCACTAGATTGTCTTAACTACGTACCTGCCCTCAATTTGAACTACAATAACAATATGTAGATCAACCTTGTCCTTACTACGAAGTTCAGCTCTCGTTTTGAAGTTTTATTCTAACAAAGAAATGTTTTACGCTCATTATGAAGCTTTGTCCTCTGGCTCACGAACCATTTCTCGTTATCGCCACTATAACGCTCTGGTTTCACCTGGTAGCTGTGCTCGCACTGTAGAGTTCTACCCTTTAAAAGCAGCACTGTCCTCACTACGCAGTCATGTCCTCAGTAGATCGCTAAGCACTCACTATAAAGCTCCTCCTTTATGAAACGTCTGTGCCCTTACTATGAATGACTGTCATTGCCTTTCCTATCAAGGACAGTTTCAAAATTGTTCTCCATCTCCAAATCGATCTATGAAGCTCGATCCACGATAGGTAGCTCGTTCCTTGCTATGAAGCTCACAATGTAGTTCTTTTTAATTATCAAACTCTATCCTCACTAGGTTGTTTTATCCTTGTTGGTATACTCTATCCTCATTAGGTACTTCGCACTAGGCAAGCCGCTATGCGTCACCTCCCACTTCCGAGTAAGTAGCTGTCTCTACTTCTTTAACATAGCTACGACACAACACTAGCCGCAACACTTACCCTCGGGCAAAGATGGGTGTCTCCGGTAGGCTGCAGGACGTTTGCAGCGATCTTTCCTCTCGGGGACTTTGTGCGGTGCGCTTCTGGTAGCCACCGGTGATGACTCTTCGACGCGAGTTGCATCCGGGCAAATCGGGAGGAAGTGTACCGGGGGCGTGCGGGGACGTCGACGAACCAAACGAACCGTTACGGTACGATTTACTGAACCCAGCATCCATCGATCTGGAAGGTGAAGCAAAGAAAATTTTTATAATTTGAACCTCTCTGCAAATTCAGATAAAAGGTACCTTGTTTTAAGCGTATTTATCGATGGTCCACGGTGTGGTGGAATCGCAGGCGGATGATCTTCTCGGTAACCGTGTGTTAGCTGTTCATGCTTGGTGGAACCGTTCGGAGCACCGTTGCTAGCACGGTTCCGTGAACTGATGCGTATACCGTGCATCTGATGTATGACCTCTGGTTCTTCCGTTGGCGATGGAGGCAATGGGGGAAACTCATCACTGTCCTGCTGGAAATGATAAAAAGTGATTCGCGTTAATGATGGTTCCCGTATAAACTATTCAACTACTAAACTAACCGGTTCCGGGCTGGATGATGGCGGCGATGGTGGCAACGGGCCGAGGCCTGCCTGCGACAGCAGCATTTCTTTGGCACTTTCTGATTTATGAACACCTAGACGAAAACCTAGTGGACGTCTTGCTGGAGGTATGTCTGTGGATGTGAGAGGGAAGCGAATTAGGGGCAATTGTCGCCCGGTGCACACAGTGGGGTGCGGGTCGTCACTTACCGGCTACTCTAGCAACGGATATATCACCACGTAATAAAGCACTAATGTTATCTTCTATCTTGCGCAGCGGGGCACCTCGTTGTGTGTCGCTGTCCGCCTCTTCGTCCTCTTCGATTGGCGGGGCCAGTTCTCGTCGCGGTGTGGCCAAACCTTCGGCTGAGAGAAAAGAAGATAAGTTTGAGTGAAATGTTGAATACAAGTGTTGAATAAAATGTAGTATGCCAGCTTGGATGCAAGCCCAATGAGAGCGATTAGAATGGCGTGCAAGCTGTGGTTGCAAGAAAATGTGTTAAACGAAAAGTTTGAAGCTTTAAAAATACATAAATTTATATTCTAATTTGATGTATTGTTGAACGAAAAATTTGATGAACAATATACAAAATAGTTCATTCTGTTTTCCAAACCCAAAACGAGAGCGAGAAAGTTTTCCTCATTACACAAAAAGTGTCCAACATAATATGATATGGGTATCATCTTTTTCACGGCTTTTTTTCGAATTAAGACAAAAAAAACAAACAGTTCCCCCAATTTGTAGTAGAACTTTCTCGAATGACCTACCTAGACGCAACCAAACAACGGACCAAGCCAGGCAGAAGGAAAGAATGTAACTGACAAAGAAAGGACCCCGGTTCCACCAGGCCTTACATTGTCCTGCTTCCAATTTGCTGTCCGCTCTAATGGCATCCAATCTCTTTACATTCCTTCGGTAAGTGGGATGGGCAAGAAGATGGCTAGTTGGTGCGGAAGGTGTAGTTTATATTTTGAATGCTTACCGGCGGCCTGAATGAAAAATGTCCCCACTGGCCTAATCAAACCCTCTGCACGAAGAAAGCAAGCAGAGATGTGTATAGAACAGCTTTTTTTTTTAATTTCAACCTTTTTTACAATTTACGTGAAAGGGGACGATGAGGACAAAAAATTAGCCATCCTAGGATGTTTTGTTCCACTTTGGAAATTAGGGAACGAGTTGGTTGACGTTTTGCTTTCCATTTTGAGGAACGACACGGAAGGCGTAAAGAAGATGGAGCGTAGAATTTCGCATTCTTAGCGGTTCTAATTAACTGATGATGATGACGACGGTGTGTCGCGTAAGCAGCTTAAAGGTTGCCGGTGCCAAAAAAAAGGGAAACTTTCGAGTATCGTAAAGAAAACCGAAACCCAAAGTCCAATTAGCCCTTAAGGAAGAAGCTTTTAACAGGCAGCTGGTTTGGCTGCCTGGTTTGCTTCTGTACGCTGATGACCGCTGGGCAATTGTCAATGGTGTTTAGAAATATTGGCCTGTTAGTGGGTTGGATGAGCTTTTCCGTCTTGGTAGTTCTAATCAGATTCTAGATCTGGTCGGATGGATGTGTCCAATCTCACAAGTAATTTATTCCACCCCCTTTTAAAAGCAGCCACAACGCCAAACAGCAAATATTTCACGCTCGATTTTGCTTACCTGTTGCGGAGGATGTTAGCGGCGGCGTGATGGTAGGCAGCGAGGATACACGTAGCAACGGATTGTCGGAGGAACTACCGGCAGTTGCTACACCCGTTCCGATACAACCGTTCAAGTGGGTGCTGGTGGTGTTACCGGCAGCTCCGTTGCCACCGTTTGCACCGCCGGACGAGTTGTCCAGTGCCTGCAGCGCATCGAACGTGGAACTGTACGTCTTGAACTCGGTGTACCGGGCCGACACGACCGGTTGCGATGGTGCGGCTGATTGCGGTTGATTGGCGCCAGCAGGTCCGGAACCGACGTTGACAATGCTGGTGTTGGCGATGGTCCCACCGTTGCTGGTGGTGCTGGTGCTGCTGCTACTGCCGTTGTTGACAGCCGTGGATGCTTTGGTGCTTTTGCTCAGGCTATTGCTGCCACCGACCGCTAGTGGACCACCGTTGCTGATGAGACCGTTCAGTGCGTGTAGTGGGGCTGAGGCCGGTAGGGCACCGAGTGGCGAGGAGGCGTGATGGTGGGCGGCCACCGGCGAAGGATAGCTTCCGGTCGGGGTGGTGATCTTTATAACATTAGTTGAAAGCTCTGAGGTAGTAGGTGAACTTAAGTCTAATGATAATCGTGACCTGAAAGTAAAGCGAACGAACAAAACGGGTGTTGGTGGTTAAGCGAAAAGCAAGTCGATGTTTTTTGTGTGTTTGGACGATGCACGGGAGAAAGCATTGCATTGCTGCAACTTCGGACAGGCTGCCCAGCAAGCGTATAGACACACTCTAGATTAAGGTTATGTTTGTCCTTCCGGAAGACGAAACAACAGACGATCTCATCAGCAGAATTACAACGCTATTATGGTACCGAGAATGGATTCTTTTGGGGAAAAAAGCTTTTCAGCGCTTTTCATAAAACAGCTTCTTTCTTGGACGGGGAAACTTTCGACATAAACGTCCCGCTCAAGTGGCAGAAAGAAAACGAGCTATCCCATTCATCACAAGAAGATGCTTGTGTTGGCTTCTCGTCCGTTGAGGTGTTTTAGTTCGTTACCATCTTCACCAGTCAGCTGCAGACGAGCGATGATAAGAGAAGCCCCATATGCCCAAACCCCGTGCTGCGAGACGATGCTTTAATCATGAAATTGGGATGGAGGTCATCCATTTGTAAACGGGCAGAGGACGAGAGATTCCTTTAAACGAGAGCAAGATGAAAGGCACTGACTGTTGCCTGATGGTGATGATGGCGGCAAACGCAAGCGTTCCTTCGGCGGGTGCATGATGTTGTTGACTTAATCAACACAACCGTGGGCAACTTACCTTGGGGAAAGTACGGAGTTGGGTAGCTTTTGGGGTGCCGATGGAGATGATTTGAGGAGCGATACGCCAACGGCGGTCTTGCCGGTTGCGGACAGGCCAAGATCGATGCTGTGGCGTGATTTGGGCGTGATCATCGAAGCCGGAAAGACGGGACTGGGTAAACCACGCAGGATGTGATCCTCGTCGAGTGAGTCGGGCCGTTGTACAGGGGCGTCCGGGCCGACGAGGATACCGTTGTTCGCTTCCGATTCGAGGCTGGCCAAACGTTGCCTTTGCCGACGTCCCTTGCGTATGATGTACGTGCCGCGCCCGCTAATGTCCGGGATATGTGGTATGAGGTCGTCTAAAGTAGTGTGGAAAATAGGGAAGAAAAGCGAGAGTGTTAGATACCGGAACACCACTGGGGTGATGTGAGTGTCAGTAGCGTCGTTGTTGTGTGTGTACCAGAATCGGAGTAAATGGAGGCCGCCTCATCCTCGGTACTGCAGATGGGTATGTCCGGTGGATCGGGCCACTCGTTCGATTCGCTCTTGATGTTGCTTGGCGTTGATTCTAGACTCGACTGCGAACTGGTTGCGTGCTTGGGACCAGCTTTCCGTCGGCCAACCACCTGCAATATACAAAAATAGGAAAAATACGAGATCAAAACTTTGCATTGTTGATGAAAAGATAGAAAGAAACAAAAAACGAAATACAATTCACTGCATAGGATGGTTCCCTACGATCAGGTGTACGTTTGTTCGGTATCATGTTTGACTTTTGCATGAATTATTGCAAACACGGTCCTAGGTATGTTGCTTTGAATATTGAATACACGGAATCACACACGGTGGAGCAGCAACCGACATGTTGTACGAACTTTTTAGGATGTTATAAAACAAACAAACAAACAAACAGAACATGTCAGTGTTCAATTTAACATGAGGCGGCAGCGCATGATTCTGCATGAGAAAACGGACATGAAAATTGACTTCATCGGTAGTGGATGAACTAGAAAATATTCCCTTGCCAACCACCAACAACAGTATGTGTGTGTGTGTGTGTCCAGCTGTCAATTTACATTAATTTAATTTTATAGTTTAATTTACTACCATCTATACTGCGCGTTGCAGTGAAGTACGAAGTTAGGCACGAAATATGTGAAGCGAAGGAAAACACACCCGAGAAACACCTTCCAGCAAGAAAACAATCCGGAAGGACGCAATCCGGCTGTCGGAAACTGATGGTTTGGATTCCGTGGAAGGGCACGTGTTAGCCGTAAGTGTGTGTCTGTGTGTGACCTTTATGTTTTCCTCGCCATTACCTTATGGGTTGGGCTGTCTCTGGTGTGTGGTGGTGATCTTTACAGAAACTGTCAGTACATTAGACGCTCATCCACGTTCACGGGCAGTCCAGAGAGTTCGGGACATTGACAAATGAAGCTAATGATCCCGGACCGTTCTTGCGGCGGAAGGAACATTTGAGGTCACGTGTCAAGCGTATGTGAAGTGTCAACGTCCCGGACTTACATGTGCAAGTGTGGTTGGTTGGTGTGGTGATGGCGGTGTTAGTTCCAAGACTTTGGGACTGTCCCAATGGACTCTTAGCGGTTCACACACGTTCTTCACAACACCGACGACCGGTTGGAGTGGAAAAAGCCCTTCTGGACTTTCACTAACGTGTGTGGCATATTAGGGGCACCGGAATAGTTGGTGCCATTTCCAACTGTCAACCACATTTCAACCAGGTAATCTAAATCGGTTAAGTGGAGCAGTCGGGATATTGGTGGTTTTGTTATTTGGGGTTGGACAGCAAAACTACTACTGTCAGCGTTCTAGTAGATTTATTTCGGTTTTACAATAATTGATAAATTTTACAAATGTTGAAAAAAAATCTTATTTAATGTTCCGAACAGCTAGGAAGCGTTAAAATTACTCAACTCGCTTTTGGAACTCTTTTTTTCACTTTTCATGCAACGAAAAGTGCACTCAGCAAACTGAATTCATGACCAAAGTGGTCGCTAAATATGCAACCCTGGACCGAAAAGATAACTGTGTCAACAGCACACTAAGAGCGTTCTACCGATAGTATCGCAAATAATTGTACAGAAACATCAAGAAAGCACGGAAAAGTTTCAGCGAAATTTGCAAGAAAAAAAGAAGCAAGACAACAAACAAACATCCTTTGCGCTGGCCATCGGTTTGCGAGAGGAAAACTTTGCAATATTAATGCTGACATTGATGTGCTAAATAACGGATGAAGCTGTCACTCGATCGTTTCTCGAGGTTGCTCTCGAGGGCAAGCGCTGGGAGCATAATTCGCCTCCGCTAACTTCCCGCTTGACAAGTGCAAGTATAACATTGCAAAATGGAAATAGTCGTGATATTTTGTGCCGGGAAGCAGCAGTTCCCGGTTCGTGATAGGATGAATTTCAACGGAAAATCCATCTGTGCAAATTAGTTTGACCTATTGCCGGGGCTAGAGCTCGGCGTAGGGTAGTAGTGCAACACTGAAGAGAGTAGCTTCGAAGCAACAGATTGTAGGTGCATTATGAAAATGCATTCAGTTGAAAGGAATGATTCGGAAAACTTTTAACATATACACACATACACACACACACGCATTGTCAGTGAAAGATTTCTAAACTTTTTCATAACTAGTTGAGCGCTCGCTTGTTTGCGAACGCTAACACAATGAAGTGTTAGACGCTGCCGGTGGCTTTTAATTAAACTTTTAACTCAAAAATGAATCGTTTCGGTGAATAGTTTCCCGAACATGGGATGAAATGCAAACAATGCACAACACCACCGTGCAAATGGAAAGGAACGCAGTGCAGCTGGCTGCTGTGTGTTGCATCCTTCCCAACCAGCGGATCCTTTTAATTGCTGTTAAATGCAACAATTCTTCGATCGTTCTCTCTTTCTTCCCAACATGCACTGAAATTTATTTCCCCAAACTCGCTCTACTCCCTTATTGCTACCAAATGATGGTCTTTTGTTTGTTTGGATGCTTTTGAAAATGCATTTAAATATTCTTTCGCTTTAATTTTGCAACTAGCGTGGTAGTCGTGCGGAGGTGGTCCTGTCTGGCACTGTGCAAGATAAACTAACTGCCTTCGAGCAGCAAAATGGGTTTGTGCAGAGAGCCTCCTCCCGAAGGCGAAACAACCAAAAGTGCATTATCTTCGTGAGGTGTAGCGGTCGGACTGGGAAAATAACGCTGCCACACTGGAAAACCGCTCGGTTTTACGTTTCATGTCGGCGGCAGGCTACATTTTACGAAGTGAGAGTTCGAACTCACTGGAAGGAGCAATGGAACTGTTGTGGAGGCTGCATTATCATTCGAATATCTGGTAACGGTGCGAGTGGAATTTGCATTTGGCAGCAGACAACAAAGGAATGTTGTGCACCAGGTCCTGACGAAGTTTTCGGCTAGGCTCCGGTAGTACGATCGCTTCTTGCGTGGATGGAGCGGCGGTAATGGGAGAAGTTGCTCTTCATTGCTTTTCGATAGCTTCCGTGTCTGGTAAGGAGTCACACTTGCAAATGGAATACAAATATGCAGTATATGAGCTGCTCTTGTGCATTTTTTTATAAATAAGTAAGTAGTGTTACCTATGCAGGTAATTTTTTTATGTACAAATAATGCTCAACAATATGTGTTTATGGTGTAATCATACTCTGAAGTACTTATTATTGGGCTTGCACTACATTTATAAAAGCTACTCTCTTACTAATCATTAAGATTATCCTTGTTTTTAAAAAGAACAAAACCCTAAAGCACTGTTTTCTCACCCTGCTAACCACAGTAATCAGCAAATAGGCCATCATACTGGAGAAAGCACCCGACACTTCACACCTCGAAGTGAAGGTGTTAAAAGGCAAATAAAAGCCAACATCTCGAAACGGCGGTGTCATCTATCTCGCAAATGCATACATACACTTGGGAAATACACACATACTCGTAAATGGAAGAACACAGCTTCTAATAATGCCGAACAAACGAAACGAATGCGACGACTTGACAGTGTCACCTTATCGCCTACGGGCAGGTGCAAACCCGCGTTGTTCTATGCAACATTTGCCGCACGGTTCGATAAGCTGCTGCGTGCAGACTGCGGTCTTGATGCGGATGTACGGAGTTGTTGTTTTTTGTGCATCTGGAGGTTTAAAGCGTACGAGATGTAGAAAAAAAAGCTCGATATAAATAGGGCACCTCTCTAGAGGACACCATCGGTTTCGTGACAATGCATTCCAATAAGGTAGGAAAACATATAATCAGGTGTCAGTATTTAGGTTAGTGCCGGGCTGTTATTCGCGTTGCTTATTGAAAGGCAAAACGGGTTTGAATGTGATGTTAGATTATGATTTAAAATGTAGAAATGAATAATTTAAATTATTTTGTGTTTGAAATACTCCGTAAAGCTAATAAACGGGTTTTCACACTATTTAAGATCAAAAACTAAATTTTGCCCATTTTTCTATACAATTGTCCATAGTGCACTTCCGTTCCATTTGGGTTTTAAAGCACCATACGAAACGAGCCGTACTCGAGAGGCAGCGATACAACATCAGCGATAGTAGACGTACCGGAAGCTGTCCGAGGTTTTGTTTTGCATTGGCACACATATCCTCGCGACGTGGACCAAAAAAAATGGGAGAAATAAAACATAGTTAAATATTGGGAAAGACGGTGGGCCGGAAATCGACTGTCCTACCGGAGGGGGAAGAAAAACGCTCGCCACGTTTTTTTAAAGCATGTCGACTATACTATGGCGAGATAGTGAAAGAAAGGAAAAATGAAAAAAAAAAAACGTAAGGCACTTTTCCTACCCCTTAGCAGGAGGCCTATTGGAGTTCCTCCCTGTGGAGAACTCGGTCGAGCGGTGCAACCACACACAGGTGAACGACACAAAAGTAGGCCAAACGAGGCCGGTTTTCGGCCAAACACCTTTTACCGAGCGGATACAGATTGCTACCGCCTATCCTGACACACTCCGGAATTGCAAGGATTAATGGTCCTCGTGTTTTTTGTTGCTGTTGCAACTACACACTTCTTCTACAAGGAGGAGATAGAGCTGTGTATCGTGAAGGTGTTGTGTCTCGAGAGAAAGAGGACGGCCAAGTACCTCGGAAAAATGCGCACAGCCACCGTGCCCGGGGTTTGCTTCGTGGAAATATGCAAATGAATTATGAGATGCCTAGTAACGAGCGAAAAAGGATGTCGGCCGGCGACACTTCATTGTTTGGTGATCGTGCGCGAAAAGTCTATCGACACGGTTCGATAAGCTTGCGTACATTGTTGCATGTTCAATGCATATGGCATTTCCGGAATGCTGTGTCCCGAAGGGACGTTGCGGATGCGCTATTAGTAAGGCATGAGTTGTTACTCAAGCGGATAGGAATGTTTGCATAACGATTGTTTCAAGGTTAAATGTGCCTTGATTTATGTCGCTGGACAGTGTGCAATTTTAGATAAGCATTTTCGCCGAAGATGTACGATTCCGCTTTCTTGCGATAGCGTACACGTCCATATGTCATTTGAGACCCACATCACCAGGCGTCTCCATCAACGAGTTGTTCGTGTCCACTTAAATATTTATTTATGCCGCTCTGGTTGGTGAACCTTTGTCAAAACGTGGACATACTCGGACACGGACACAGTAACAGTTCGGGAGCATCAATCGCAACATACAAACAAAAAACAAAGCATCTTGCTCTTCGTGTCCTTATGCTTGCAAGCGCGTCCGGAACGAAGGTCACAGCGCTGATAACGACCGACCGCTATCGGGTAAGAAAATATATGCCGAAAACACAATGTCCAATCTGAAGTGGATACAATTAAGTAAATGGTCCCCAAGTCAGACAGTCGGCACAGTTGACCCATTCGATTTGGGCACATTTCGCGCGGACCTTTCGCTGGGCGAGGCAAAGAAAAGAGCGCCTAAAAGTATGCAATAACTCTAAAACAGCAATAAAAGCAATGATACCGCGCACAGGTCATAATCAGAACACACCGATCGTATTGAGCGAAAAGTGAGTTTAGTTTTTTTTCGCTTCCTGCGCTCCCCATCTACACAAAAACAATTCCAATCCAATTTGCGACCACTTTTCGCTGCCGGCCTACCACCGCACACCGATTAGGCATTCTTCTCTGGTGCGGAACATAAATTTACGCCAACTTGCCAATAAAGCACCTTCGCAATAGTATGGCGATCCGCATACGGGAGAAGACCGACAAGGGACATTGACCAAAGTTTGGGAAAAAAGTTACAAAAGCGTAGGGGCATCCTTTTTGGGGTTGGTGGTGCTTTTTTTTGGGTCTTCCCTCGCGGACGAACGACACGAGAGATGAAACGTGGCCTCATATTTCACGTTCCAGCGTTTTATAAATAGAGATGAAAAGTGTGATAACTGTGGCTGTGTGTGACCGTGTGTGTGTGTGTGTAGCTGAAGGAAAAATGGATCCTCAGCACGAAGCAAACGCATGAAGTGATGGTATTTGATGCGCGTGTTTATAGTGCCAGCCGAAGAGTAGTTTGGCTGTGTGTGTGTGTGTGTAACCGAAGGAAAAATGGATCCTTCGCACGAAGCAAACGCATGAAGTGATGGCATTTGATGCGCGTGTTTATAGTGCCAGCCGAAGAGTAGTTTGGTGCTTCATCTTCGCAATGACCCTCACTTTTTGCGGTCGGTCATTTTCGGTCGGCGCTTGTTAAAAACGACACATGAGAGGCCAGGGAAAATAAGCCCAAAGGGATATATGGGAGGGTTCTTATGAGACATGGGATACTTTTCGTAATTGAAATTGCCATTTTTTGATAAACAGCACGTGCCTGGAAGGGTTTTTCCCCGTGCTGTTGAAGGTCGTGCTGGGAAAGCTCTAGCAGCATTTCTAGGTTTACTGTCTGATGATCGATGTTGCACCAACGGAGAGTTAATAAGAAACGTGGTTAAGCTGTAGAGAAGATTTATTTTGTATGCTAATGATTTGCCAAAAATACAGGGAAATAGGAAAGATACAATCTTCCCCTCAAAACAACAGACTATCAACAGACAACGTAGTGACCAATTAAGTTAACAAACAAACGTTTTGATAACAATCAACAAAGTACAAGCAGCAATCATATTAATCAGACAACATCACCTGAACATGTATAGAAGAATTTACGGCAGGAAACAAAAGAATCACGATAATTATGATCAGAAACGAGGTCGAGCATGTTTCTCTCTTTTCGCTTTTCCGCCTTCCCGCTATTTGGAGAGTTGTAAAATTCGACACGCAACAGTAAAACGCAACAGTGTGCTCCCGGCGCTGGCACGTACAAAAAACGTGTTCCTCCATATCGCTATAATCCTTTCCGTAAGGATAATTTTCCCAAGGCAGAGCAACCGAACTTTCTACCCGGCAACTTTCTAACGGCAACAACAAAAAAAAAGGTCCGTACTAAAACGGGGGGTTAGCATGTAGATTATCGAAATCGGTTCCGTTAACACGCCTCATTAACTTGCCGATGGCAAGGGTCTGCGTGGCGCTCGATTTCGTTGGCTCAAATGTTGGGTTTAAGCTTCATATATTTTTTTTTGTTTGCTTGCTTGTTTACGATGCTAAAAAGTAATAATTGTTGTTCGCCCTTAAACAGAAAAGGGTAACAGCTTCCAGTTAAAGGACGGGCTGATTAAAGAACGATGCCCCTTACCTTCGAGCTAACCGCAGTGGAGCTTTTCGGTGTGGTGATGAGTGGGTCACCGAAGCTGGCCGGATCGTCCAGATTCACCTCCCAGGCAATGCTGTGCCGCTTTGAAGGTGTGACCGGTGCGGAAAGGGACGGAGGCGGAGGTACGGTTGGTGGCCCGGGAGGTGGTGGTAGTGAGGATTCTTCCAGCGAGTCGTCGGAAAATCGTTCATCGTCACTGTCCGGTCGTCCGGACGTTCGCGACGGTATGCTCGGAATGGCACCGCTCGCTGGTGGAATACGATGACCACGAGCCGCACCGTGATGTAGATGATGCGAGGAGGAGGCTGATGGTGGAGCATTTTGGTGAAATATTCGGCTCAACAATGAAGTGACCGGTGTACCACCTTGCAGTGGCTGTAGGTGCCCGTGAGTAGGTGATAGAGACGATTCGTTGTACTCAGACTCGTTGTTTTCTGGCGAGGAGTTTTCCTGCGACGTAGAGGTGGAGTTGTCCGACGTGGGAAACCGGTGGCGTTCCATCGAACCGGACAGGGTGCGTGGAGGCATGCGGCGTGTTGGTGACGACCGGCCTGGGTAGATTGTTACGGGGTGCTCGTTGAGGATTGGTTCTGCAAAAAAAGGAAGAAGAGAATACGAGAAATCGATAATATTCCATTAAAACTTGCAAATCTGTCTTGTTGATAGAATCGAAAACTGATAAAACAGTAATATGCAGTGATATAACAAAGAAGTCGATCACTGTAGCACAATCACAATAAATCAAGCAGTTTTTCCTACTGAAAGAGAAAACTTACTAATGCTCATTTCCGTCAACGGATAAAATTTCGTGAAAAGTGATTCTTTCCCAACTCTCAAAATGAGTCTTCGTTCGCCAACTTCATAGATTTGGTGTTTGTAAGTTTGATGTTTGAGGCGCCAAACCGACAATGGCTCAGTTATTTCCGAACGCATTAATCATGCTTACACCCTTATCACTCTAAAGCCCTCAACAGCCCTAGCGCCGTGACCTCTTTCCCCCCCCCCTCTGTTTGCCTATTTCGAATTGAAAAGGTTTCTCAGGGTGTCAAATATCGCATCGCAGCGTTTACATCATCGTGCCGCGTGTGGAAACGCATAAATGCTTCTTTGATTTTCAACCACCGTGCGATCATGCTCATCGTAAAACTTTATTAGCAGTCAGTAAATCAGCATAGATGGCGGCCAAGCAACGCAAGGGAAAAGGAGTTTAGGGTGGTGTGTGTATGGGTGTTACATCCACCAATACACTGGCAAAGGATTTACAATTGGTTGGGAGCTTGAGTGTCATAAAAGCGAGAACAGGAAAAGGACACAACTCTAGGCGAACGTTTTGGGTTGCGGTAGAGCAGTAAAGGCCGTCCCAGCTTTAAGGTCGTTTGGAATCATATAAATCAATGGACAGAGTGCCTTAAATTAGATCCATAAATGCATTTCCGGTCGGTGTATTAGTACGGGTTACGTGTTTATGTTGATCTGTTCCGAAGGCGTTTACAATGCTACACTTTGTGACAGGTGCGTTTTACACGCAACAGCTGTCACGTCTTTGATTATTGCAAGATATTAAATTAACGCAAAGGTTCTATTGCGCCGCCATTGTACTGCTTTATTAAAGCATTGATGATGCACAAGGAGACTTGCATTAATGTTTGATTACTGACTTTATTGGCTGTTTATTTTGTTCAAATTGTAATTTTTGGGTGTCAGCAATGATTTGACTTTGATTTTATATGAAATGTGACCATTGTGCCGCAAACAAAATACGCTACGCTACATAGTGTTCAAGTGTATCAGGCAGCCCAGTAGTTGCGAAGCCTTTTTAAGAGCTGAATACTCTAGTGTTGTCTGTAACTGAAAGGGTCTTATTATTTCCTGAAACCAAAAAGAGATTTTTGGCAAGAATATTTATACCGAAGATTCAAAATCAAAACTTTTTTCCTGAACCAAAAATATTGTTTTCGCTGGTATATTCTGCGTAAACGATGGTGGTTTATACGATAGCGGTGTCGGTCTCCACACGGCAGGACCGGTGTTCGAGCTCCGTCTGGACCGCCTCCCCGTACGCAGGAATGACTATCCAGCTACGGGTAATAAATAAGTGAAGGAAAGTCACATGTGGCAGGCAGATATTCTGGTATTTGATGCTGAGGGTTTCTCAAGATGTCGGTATCCTCACTTTAGCTTTGCAGTGATCCTTGCCGTAAGTCTACGAAGATCATTGGTAGATTAAAATAACCCCTGGAAGTTGATTCTATGACTCTATTACTTCTCAAACATCTATTACTTAGAACTAAAGAATACTCAGGAATCATCAGATGAGTACAAGCAAAGCAACTGGCAGATGATGCAGTAATAAATTAGCCTTCCAAAAAAAACAACTTTGAACCACAATAAATGCACCATACAAGACGTAACCAGCCATTTGATTAATGTTCGTCTAGCCAGTAAACAGCCAGCGCACAAAACGAAATAAGAAACAAACAGTTCAATCAGTGCGCGCCAGCAATTGCGAATCAAATGGATGATTAAACGATGATTTTGTTCGCTTCATCTTATCATCCAGGGAATACCCGAAGTGTCTGTAGAGAGTGCCCGCAAGGGATAGAAAATAGTAAAACAGAAAACAATCCCGTGAGCTACAACCACAGACAACGTTGTGCCATCGGACGTCGTCGCGACCGTCCGTGCAAACGCTCAGTGCCGTATTGATCGTTACATTGGCAAGTTGGTTCGTTTTATTCGTTCGCTTCTTCGCTACAACGATGGCTGGAAGCGTTTGTGCAAGTGGGAAATATTTTCCAGTCGGGTTGATTGGTATACTTTTAATTGGTGCTACCCTGGGCAGTCCTTTGCCCCAGCAGCAGGACGAACCTAGTAATGGTAGGGAAGGAAGAAAATGGTGCGGGTGGCGCATACTTGTGCGCGATTGGATCTGATTCGTTTGTATTTGCTCCGTTGTAGAGATCGATCAAGTGAGTACCATGGCTACAACGACCAGTAGCAGCGGTGGCACTACCAGCAGCACTACAACGGAGTATCCATACCAGGCTATAGCAAAGGGGTACTCATCGCCTCCGGACAAGGTGGGAACTATCCAGTACTCGTCCGGTGTACACAAATTCCGCGTTGGTCACGACGAGGACGAACAGAAGCGTTTGCTCGAGGAGTATTACTATCACTTCGAAAGGGTGGAAAAGAATCTTCCACCGGTGAGTTTCATCCAAAGCACAAAAATATGTTAAAAAGCCTATTTATAATTTTTTTTATTTTCAGACCACACGTAAATACTATTTTGGACCGCCTAACAAATACTAAGAGAAGATATGGCCAATGAATGTAATTTTGTGACTAAGGCTAAGGTTGAAAATGACACAATAAAACGTTTTAAATACGTTTACTCAGGCGATCATTGTGCACAGTAGTCTATTACACCACAACGTATAGGCGGGCGAGAACTCGTGTTTAAAGGTTATCTCAATTGAGTGGTTCGAAGCAGCGGTGATCGCTTTACAAAACCCAGCTACAAATGTCTGCAAATCCAGAATAATATAATTCGATAGAAGTCAGACGGTTGTTGTTGCCGTTAAAATGAGCTGTAATTACATTAAAACTATCTTTTGTTTTTACTAAAAAAAACAGTCCAGTAAGCACCAATTATGTCCTAGATACGAAAGAAACCTTCGTATCTAAATGTGGAGCTCGTACTAAGCTTAAGATAATTACGACAACAACTCACACACCATTAGCGTCAAGCCAGCTGCGTGCCTGTAGACCATCTCATTAATCTTTGTTGCCGCTCGAGCCCATGCATCTACCGGTTAGTTTCCCATCGATTATTTGTTTCTCCTTCAGCCGCGGTGCTTATTTCCCGAACGTTCCTGTATGCTTCCTTACCATTTTCCCGTGGTGCACATAATTTCATCCTTCCGTGAAAGTGCACCGTAGAGAGTTGAGGCAAATGTCAATCCACCTCATACACCTCCCGGGACGGACCAGAACCTGCCGGTTAAGTTTGCAAACTGAAACCCGGTTCACCGCCTATAGCGTGCGCAGAGGGGAAAAAGCTTCGTGTGAAGTAAAAACACACAAAAATAAACATGCTCCGTAATTCTTGTGCTTTTTTTTTGGATTCGGTTTTGCGCTCGAAAGCAATTTCTAGAACGCAACACTGTTCCGAGCAACTGTTTTCTCCGCTCACCTGGGGGAATATAGTGTGGCTGATCTACGGCTCGGAACGGCTTAATCGGACGAGAGCGTAGCAAAAAATAAAACACATAACAACACCCGGCATAACGATAGAACGGCTTGGGCTTGGGCGCACACCGGTTGTTGGGCTGCTGATATGAAAATTTAATTTTTCACCACAAACGCTATTAAGTGTGGAAACGTTGCAATGGTGTATATTGCCTTGGTTTCGGGGGATTTTTAACCGGTGGTTATTAACTGAAGTATTCATAATTGGACTAATTATGGCGCAAATGTTATTAGGAAGAAAGGATTCAGCTGATGTTTCGCTAAGTAAAGTGAGTTTTGTGAAGCAGTAATAACATTTGAGAAACGTTGAGAGGGGATAATAATTTAGAAAAATTGTTTCATTTTCTTGATAAAATTTACACAACCACAACTTACCGGGCAATCGAGCCATCCCCCGTAGTACCGCGTCATGTACGGCACTGATACCGATACCGAGCTTGTTCCGGCCACCGTCGAGACTTCCGCCAGCGGTATCGTTTGATCCGGACAAATCCTGCAGCTTGGGTGGACTCGAACATGGAAGACTTGCGTATCGCTGGGGCATCGCATTTGGTGGACGCGTCTTTGGCTGTGTTTTGGGATGAGAAAGAGCAAAGAAAGTGGCGTTGATATAGCGTTATGGACTGCATGAAGGTATTATTAGACGAATAGTAAAGGAACATTACAATTAAATTATTTAAATGAATTTAAGTTAGGTAAACACTTTGGAAGAAATGGTGTTCTAAACAAGATAATATGTTAGAATAATCATAAATTTAAGGAAAATCTTGTTGAGAAACTATTATGCTATGTTTACGTAAACTGAATTATTTATGTTTTGTTTACATTTCACATTTCATCACATTATTTATGCCTCCTATTCAATTTGGCAACTTTCGAGACTCGGAGGAGGAAACTTCGGGAACCATATTCTATAAGTCACTCCAGATTTTTGCATACGCTGATGACATAGACATCATTGGTTTGAGGCTCTCCTATGTAGCAGAAGCTTACCAAAGGATCGAGCATGCGGCATTGAACCTCGGGTTGGAGATCAACGACGCAAAAAACAAAATGATGGTGGCACCACCAGCGGGCCAAACTGAACAAACACTGATTTACGCAGGGGTGATGTACAGATAGGTGATCGCCCCTTCGAAGTCGTCCAAAACTTCACCTATATGGGGTCTTAAGTCAGCACCGACAACAACATAGACGTTGAATTGCGCACAAAGGTGCTGGCTGCCAACCAGTCATACTACAGCCTGAGGAAACTTCTCTACTCAAAATACTTGTCACGACGGACGAAGTTGGTACTGTACAAAACCTTTGTAGTCCCAATACTTACATACGCCTCTGAGACATGGACTTTGTCCAAAACTGATGAAACCCTCCTAGCCGCGATCGAGAGGACGTTGCGTTGAGAGGACGAAGAATTTTTGGCCCCGTATGTGTGGAAGGACAATGGAGGAGCCGCTACAATGACAAGCTCTACGAGCTGTACGGTGATATACCATCGTGTAAGGAATTAGGCTCACCAGGCTCCGGTGTTCTGGTCATGTCATGAGAATGGCACAGGACGACCCAGTCCGTAAAGTCCTTTTACGCCGTCCACATGGACAGAGGAGGCGTGGTAGGCCCATACTGAGACGAAGTGATGGTGTTGATGCGTCCGACAGAATGGCCGGGATATTGGATTGGCAGACGACGGCGCTAGACTGTGAGTGGTTTCGAGGATTATTGCAGCACGCCAAGACCGCGAAGCGGTTGTCCTGATAAGCAAGGAATAAAGGTGTCCTCTGAATGAGTAAGAGAACTACTATCTGTTCTACGTTCACTATATTGAATTTAAGAATTTTGCTAAATTTTCCATATTCTTTGAAGTGATTAAAAACTCATAATTAGTTCTGAGTGTTATAAACTATGTTGCGGAGACAGATCTCTCAATTTATCAGAATTTCTTCTCAGCAAAGTAGTTGAAAACATTGTGAAAAAGCTTTTGTGGATAGAACAACTATTTTTATTTTTAAATTTTCCCTCAGAATTTATTTGTACTTAGTTTTGTTTCACGAGACGTCCCGGTGTTGTATACAATAGCGGCGCCAGTCTTCATACGGCAGAACCGGGGTTCGAATCCCGGCGGACCGCCTCCCCGTACGCAGGACTGACTATCCAGCTACGAGTATAACTTAGTCACAGAAAGCAAGCAATAGCTGGCAGGCCACGACCTCACAAGGTTGTAGTGCCAAGGAAGAAGAAGAAGAAGAAGTTTTGTTTCTATTTTATTATTTTAAGTAACAAACAAAATTTGAATTTTATCTATACGGTTGAAAGTTTACATTTGCCTCAACATTTCTGTTAGACCTGCTTCTAATGGACAGTTGATGGATAATCTTATGGAAGAGTACAGACATTTGTTTTTAAGAAAGTGTAACTGTATACATAAATCCTGTGTCAATGTTCATAATACTTAAACCTTAATCCTCAAACTTTAACAACTATCTTCAACATTTATACTAAAAACGAGTTTTACAAATGAGTTTCTAATATCATTTCTACATAATCTTTCAATTTTAAGAATGAGCTCAAAACCAACGAAAATGCTTTAGTAAGTGATCTTGTATTTTTTTTCATTGCAAACTGTTATTAAAACCCAGCTGACTATCGCACGATTATCGAGCATTTTCACTATTCAATCAATGTAATCAAAACCCCAATGCTTCACTGTAGCTTCATCGCGTAAAATGAATTGAATCCAGCCAGCCGTTGTCGATAGCTGTAATACCGAGCAGCAAATAAATTGAAAAGAAGCGATTTTAAAACATATTTGCATCCGTTCTGCCAGCGAACGATGAATGCTTTGGAGGATTTGTCTGTTTGCAGTGGTGGAAGGATTGCGAACTATTCGCATACATCACAGGGAAAGGGGATCAGCATTTCCTGAGAATTCAGTTTTCTTGTGAATAAAGCTTTCGAGCTGGGAATAAGCATCGATAAATAATGCCACGAATGTAGGTAGAAAGATGGTATTGCCAACATCGAAATCGAATCTTGCCTTCATTCAGCTTGCTACAAGAAGAAAGGAAATGAGAACGCAAAAGACAGTCCCTTATTACTCGATAATAGGGTTGATATCCATCTCGAAACTGGTTCCCCATGTTATTTTCCCTCCACAGCTGCACGTGGCACATAAAAGCGCATCAGATTTTTCCTTCCATTTATTAGCACGCAAGAATGAAGAGAGTAAACAGAAATCGTCCATTCGGAATGCTGTGAATATGGCTTTCCCTTTACTGTTTGTGTGAGGCTGATTGCGGGCGGACCTTCTGGTGCTGGTTCTTATCAACGAAAAACTAAGCGAATGTTTATTGAAAGAATTTTGTCTGTGGCATAAAATCTTGGTAACTATCATTTGTTTCATCCGTTTCATTTGACGTGCCGCGACGCGTTTTGGTGGGGGACGATCGTGTCCTGCCCGGGAACGGTCTGTTGGAATGGGAAGGCACGAAATTTATTTAACATTTCGCTTCCTTGTCGAAGCGCCGCTCCATGGGTAGTTGCTATTGCCGATTACGGCCAGATTTTTGCCTTCATCGTGTGTCCGTCGTCGGCGTCGGTCCGCACGAAAACGAGCAGGATTTCGCTGGAAGAAATTACATTTTTATGTGATTTATGCTTCCGTCTGCATCGTTTTCATCGGTTCCCGCTTCCCCCTTTTGTTTGTGGCGCTCCCTGCTGCCCAGATAGCGATATAGCTGAATAGATGAAACATACAGCCTCTGCACAGTTAGACATCAACGTTGGGTATGCTGAACTCGCGAAGGGGAACAAAAAACCAAAACAAGCAAGAAGTTAAACGCAAGGACCATATCTTCCGGAAGTCCGAACTTGTGCGGAGGGATACTAAAAGAAGAAGAAGAAGAAGTAGAGGAAGAAAAAACGCTACGACATTCCCTCGCAATCGCCATATCTTTCTTTGCCCGTTGCTTTCGGTTGGAATGGGCAGCACCAGCAAACTATGCACGATTCCTTGCGACTTGTGTAGATGCGCTTCATCCCGTTTATGTTTGCGAGAGAATATCAAATGTTTCACTAAACAGTCGCCCGCACCATGAAGATGGTTTTGTTGATGGCACTTAAGCTAAACTATCTTTTCCTTCTACGGGTCTAAGAAGCAGCGGACGAATGGAATTGGGGAAAAAAAGTGGTTGCCTGGGGTAGAAAGCAACTTCAGTGTCGGTAGCTCATGAAGCGTGGAGCTAGTTTTTGGGCAAACACAGCAAAATTGTGGCACGAGCAGGGTGCAATTTTAAATTTACTCAAATTTATTAGAACCATTCAGAGAAAGATAATATTTGTCGCCGCTGGAATTGCAACGTTTCGTTCGTTGGTCGTTTTTTTGTGATTTGTTTGTTTGTCTTTAATGCTAAATTTTCAGAAACTGTAGGAATGGATAGGTATTATTTTACATTATTTATGTTTGTTTACAAGTAGAAACGATATAAATATACACACAAATATAAAAAAAAACTAAAATAAACTTATGCTTTAAGAAGAACAACTTTGTAGTACTTGCAGTAAGAGTAATTAATGTCCCATTAGAAAAAGCAATCTTTCTCGGCAAATTCTGCTATCAATTTCGACTTACTGTGTGCCAAGATAGATCTCTCATTACGCGACAAACGCTATGCTCGTACGTAATTTCAATCCCCGATACATCTGGCGCAAATGGAAATAAAGTGCGCCTGTATGGCTAGCGAAAAAAAAAAGATAATTTATTCAGGGCCACATACAACATAGATATGCCATTTGCGAACGACGAGTGACGATGGAGAAAGCCATCCCATCGTACAAGGGCTAGGTCAATAGTCGATTGGTCGAGCAGTCAGACCACCGTACGAAGAAAGGCCACAGTACCGTGGACCACAACATCATGCTGCGCCGAGACGACTAAGCCTTCATCATTCGGCATTGGAACGTGTCCCGGGTCCGAGAAGAATATTAATAATTCACAACACTTGTGGCCAACCGGGCGTCTCCATTTCCGCACACCGAAAGGGAAAGGATTAAGAGTGGTCCGTGTTGTTCGATAACGAAGAATAGAAGGAAAACCGCAAACGTTTGGCGTTTGAAGACCAAGGGAAGTGAAGTGAACTAAAAAAAAAAGAAGAAACAACTGTGACCCCACATCAATCTGCTGACGTACGGCATTGGCTTTTCCCGTCTATAAGGAACCATATATTTATTTTGTGCCAAAACTACCCAACCCATTCATCTGATTGCTTTCCCTGCTCTACGCAAACGAAGCGAAACAGGTGAAAGTTGTTTGCAAATAACATTCGCTTATCCAAAAATAGTAGTGCTTTCGTGTGTCTGCGTGAAAAATGTAGGGCCACATCGGCCGACACCGGGTTCTGCGCCCGTAAGCTTCAAATGACCGCTGAAGCAGTTGATTGAAAGTGACACACGCTTCACACTTTCGGTAGCAAACAGGTGGAATAAAATCGACACCAAGAGCTGGAGGCGATAATCCATTTCCAAGGACGAAGTTGGTTGGGCCCGGTTTGCACGAAGGTAAGCTCAACGCTGGTTTAGCAGGTTGAAAGGATAATCGTAACAGTGAGGACAGTTTCTGGTACGATGAAATAAAACAGAAATGTTTCGGGCTGTGCGTTTGTGTGCCGTTCACTGATACGCCATCCGAAACATGACACGCATTAGGATAAGGTTACTCCGAGAAAGTATCTAAATGTGCCATTAGCGTGAAGTGAAAGAAGGGCAAAAAATGGTCGAAAAAACAAATCGTGATGAATATTTTTAAACATCCTTTTTTATCGGAGATACAGATGACTAGAGATTAGCAGGGCAAATTTAATTGTGTGTAAGTTAAAATTGTCCTTCTGGTGGATAGGAATAGAATAGAATAGACCCAAGTTGGAAAGCATCGTGATATTTTAAGAGCTAAAAAAAAGCTTACAGGCGGTGACTGAAATAATTGAGACTTGATACATTGGATATTGCCATTACGCTGGGTCGTGTTTGAATTTATCAAACGCCTAAAAGTATGCAATCTTCATTTCTGGTATTAACGTATAAAGCAGCGATGTCAAACTCGTTTGACTACGCGGGCCAAATTTTGGTTTGTATCATAATTCTCCTCAATGAAACAACTGATATAGAAATAAAAGAAAAAATCATCTTTACTATTACATGTGTAATTTCTTCTATTTAAAATTATTACCAAACGTGTTGTACAGTTGTTTTCAACGTTCAAACTGACCAGTTGAAGGGAAATAAAGCATTCTAAGATGTAGAAGAAATTGGAATGGATGTTAGAGGCCTTTGTATGTGGCAATCTTTTTGGCCATGTCAGTGGCTATAAAAAAATTAATTTCTTTATTAGTATTTGAGTGTATATCCAAATACTCAAGACGTATTATACAAGGAATATTTTAAATTAGGTTGATCCAGATGATTGGAGTCTCTTTTCTTGTACAAGGGCATCATAACACCTAATGTTATGTCCTGAGTAGTACACACTTCCAATACATCATTCAAATGATCATTTGTTATTCGTGATCGTAGTTTGGTTTTATTAAAATTTATATGTAGTCCCAACCAAAGTGAAAAATTTAGTGTCTAATTTCATTCAATTTGAATAGCTACGTAGGAGGTGTTTATAAAAGTCATTTAATCCGCCTAATGTAAATTATACTTTAAGATTTGAATCATTCAATTCGAGCATTTGTTTAAAAGGGTTAGAAGAAAATACTGAATTCCATCACAAGATCATCGAAAATTTTAATACGGTTTTTGAATTCCAACAAAAGCAAATCTAATTTTTCATTAAATATGATGCAATTCAATACTGTCGTGCGTTTTGGTAGAGAGTTTATAAACAGAGTTTTATAAACATTAAGTAGACATGTTTAAAATACCAACAGCATGTCAACACTGGTCTACCAATAAGGCCAGAATATGGAATATGGCGAAAATGTTGTACAGATTTTTCTCTAATATTGTCATCAAAAGAACGAAAAGTTGAATTTTTTCACGCGTTAGAATTATGCAAGTCGACTGTACTACAACTTTCTCAAAGTTGTTGTCTTAAAGGTGTTGCGGGCCGCATCCAAGGGCCGCTTGTTTGACATCTCTGGTATAAAGCAAAGCTCTTGGCGAAATAATCACTAGTCTTGCATACCATACTGTTTAGGGCACAACAAAAAGAAATCATGTAGAATAGTAACATATTTGTATAGTTGATATTCACTTTAAGACATTAAAAACATTTAAAAACAAAATGAATCTAATAAAATACTGTTTTTAAATACAAATATAAAATTGAAAGTAAAATTCTTTCATTTAAAATTAAAATTTAAAAACATTACAAACAGACAACGATGGACATTATTCGTTCCCACCGATTGCACTTACCAGTGTTGTTTGTGTTGGACTTTTCGTGATGATGGTTTCGTCGTGCGAGGACGGTTTGTTGTCGCCGGAAGTGTCACTGTCGCCGATGCTGATCGCGTCCGAGGTGCGAATCGATTGATTTCTGCTCCGCCACTCCGTTTGACCATTTTCTGCCGCAAGACGCCGTTTGGGCGATGTGTTTGGAGAAATTCTGAGAAAGAAAGAAATAGAGCAAAAAAAAAGCGATAAAGAAAATGGGCGACAAAGATACGGACGAACGGGACTTTCGGTAATCGAATTGCGGAAGTTGTTTTTTTGTTGGTTGCTGGCTTTCGTGATGAAAGAAGTGTTTCATCAGCAGTCAGAAACGGTTGCAGCAGCAAGTTCTTTCGTGTGAGTGTAGTTTTAAATTTTTTGGTACAAAACAGCAGTTGCACTGATAGGACATATCCAATCACACCGGCTTTCTCTTTCTATCTCTCTCCCTCTCTCTCGTTCGTCTAGCTACTACTGTCTTGCTTTCTGTCAGACGATAGACACATAATAACTCAGCCTTCAGACAATCACGGAACAGAAGATAAAGGGTTCGCGTCACCCTAGAGCCAGATAAATCAGAACGTCTCGATCTGCCCCTTAAAGTATGCAACTGCCACGACCGCCCGGTTGGTCGGGTGTGTGCAAGTATGCAATTCCTTTTGCGTGTTGCCTCCGATTTTCCGCGTCCGTAACACGAGCAAAAAAAAAGATCGTGGGAAAAGTTTTTCCTTTCAAAAGGTTGTTCATTTTCTTTGTCGTCTGGTCGGCGGTGCTAGACTTTGGTTCGCGAAAAACGCGAAAGCGAAACTGAGCCCGAGACGGCACCCGGTCACAGACCCGTATATGTGCAAGCTGCTGCGGTATGGTTGTGTCTGGAAAATGGTTTCAGACACGTGGCGCGACATTGCACTTTTCCGACCTTCGGCAATGGAGCGAATGCACATGGAAAGATAAATGGTTCGGTTGGGTGTCTTTGTGAGTGTTTGCGTGTCTGTGTGCTTATCAAGCTAGAGCAATCCACTTCCCGCTTTTACCATAAATCGGTCTCGGGGGTAGTATTTTTCGTTGTGGTGCCGCGACGGTAACAGACATAAACACCGAGGTGAAAGGATTTTCTTTCTCAATTTTCCTTAGTGATTAAAAGCAACCGATAAGGGATGCTGACGCTGTGCGGTTGTGAATTGAAGAAAGAGAATATGAAATGAAGCTGAAGACTGTTTGACACTTTATTACAGTGCAAGCGCAGCGTAGGGGCAAAAAATTACAAGCTGGTACGTGATTTATGATGGTAAGTGTTGTGAAAACTTGTTGCCTTTTCCTTCATAATACGTACGTCACGTAAGACGGAAGCGTAATAGGATTTCGCGAATCTACCTGTACCTAGTAGCAAAGAGGCTTAAAGACATTGGAGTACGGAAAACCGGCGAGCCAGCAAAATGTGTGGTTCAAAGTTGAGAAAATGGTACATCTCAGTTTTCCTTTCAGCAAAAGAAACGGTGTACAGCAGTAGTAATACATCTTGATATTTTGAGCTTTTGATGCAAAGCGCTAAATTACTTCCAGCTTAGAAAAGTGCATCTCATCGACACGCACATCAATCCTGATTTCTGATTCTCCTTAGTTTCGTGCTCACATCAAACAAACCTTAAACTCATTCGCTCCCCATAGTACGGACATTTGATGACAATGAAATTGTCGCAACTAGCGTCTTTTTTGTGGTGTTTTAATCTTGATGAAGACAACAAAAAAACTGCACTGGAACCCACCTTTGAAGCAACCTGCGATGCTGTTGGTAGCTGATGGTGCAAATCGTTCGAAAGACTTGCAAAAACACAGGGACAAATTTTTGTGTGCTGATGCACACTTCATGCAAGAAGAGTTTTTGGAGTCGAATCACAGGCCCCATCAAAGTTTGCTTAACAAAGTTGTCAGAGGTTTTTTTTTGGGAGAGTTTGTGCGACAGCCAAGGCATGGAATTGCACTGGTTAAATTGGTTGCAAACGGATTTTTGAAAACGGAATCTCGGTAGTTTGTGCGTGGTATGCAAACAGCAGGAGAGAAACGAAAAAAACGAATATCGTTGCAAAGTCTTGCACAAAGCTTGTCGTCAGCTGAAGGAAGCTTTCCTGTTTTTGGCATCGTTGAGATGAAGTTTCCGTCGATGGTTTCTTGTCTAAGTAATCTCGTTCCAGGCGCAGTGTAGGAAAGAGAGTTTGTAATCGGATGGTATCCTAGTAGGGATGATGAGATTATTTTGTTTTCTGTTTTTTGGTTTACTGAACCGGTTAGTTCATCCAAAAGTCGACCGTCTGTAGTTTGCATTGTGGTAGAAATAAAATGTCATACACAATAATAATTTATAATTATTAATAGAATAAAACAAAGGTAACTTTTTGCAATAAATATTATTAAAACTTTTCTCAGTAGTCATAATCAGTTTAGAAGCATTTTAATGGCAACGACCATTTTTCCAAGAAATATTGCTCACGCCTCACATCTAATGGTTTTCAAATTACGCTATTGATCGCGCTTTCACCTGTCCAATCAATCAACCACAGTTTAAGCTCATCCAACACCGACAGTTGATCCCACCTGACGTGAACCGTCCGGGGGTTGATGGGCTAATTTATTTCCAAATCATTCTTAAAACACAACACCATCCGGAGGGATAAACGGTATCGATCGAAACTTTCTCCGTTTTAAAATTGATGTTAAGCGTCGAGAGTAAGGTTCATGCAATTTGCTGAGTACTGCAAAACTGAACACTTCCTTCGAACAATTAGAAACACACCCATATGCTCACGGAAAAAAGGAAAAACAAATCAATCAAACGCAACGGAAACTTTCTGCCGACGCCTGTCAGGCGGAAGTGTTCTGGATGGTAAAACTGCTTGCATTTATTTTTCATTGCAGCGCACTTAGCCGGACGGATAAATCAGCTCCCAACATGGTACGAAGAAGAGTGCAGAGTTGGTTGGCCCAGTTCAGGAATAAAAACTTATCCGAACTTGAAGCTGCGAAAGCCCAGCTACGCGCAACGGAAAGCAAAGAAGTCTCACCGATAAACCAAACACAATTATCGATCAACTCGGTAATAATCTCGTCCCTTCGTCCGCCAAAAAGTGTTCCTTGGGCGCAGAAAAAAGGCCAACGCTGTAGGGCTTTCGCCAAAGAAAGCGCCAAGGATTAAGCACTTGAGGTAAAGCGTGGTAAAGCGGGTTGGTGATATTATTTTCCTACTAACCGAGAGCGAGCGAAGAATGTGTTGCCTGCCCACCTTTCGATGCAGCTCCCCCTCATTTCCACCGCGGAAACCATCGGGATGAATTCTCGTTTACCGTACCGAAACGCTTCCCAGCGGCAAAAGTGGATTAAAGTGAAAACGAACCCGGCCGACTATTGGGGGGAAGGGAGGGAGGGAGTGAGAGTAAAACGGAAACGGAAGCGATTTGGTATTGTGTCTGTGCATATTTTTCACTCCAAACTCAACCCCCGGTTCCAGCGATTCACTGTGGTAGGCTTCGGTGCTTCACTAGACCACTAGTTGGGTCGGGATGGAGAATGCTGCTAGGCAAGTGAGAGGGTAACCGGAAAAGCGGAAAAGTTCAACAACCGGTCCGAGGCGGTTCGAGCGCACACTGTTGCTGCCGCGTAGCTGCTGCACTTTATCCTCGAGTGGTTGCACTCGGATTAAGGTTGCATTTTTAATCCATTCGTATGGTGGCGCTCGAGTGCTGGATGGTGGAAATCTGACGGAGCTAGAGTCTTTTGGGTCGTGCTATTTCTTTCGTGTTTTGTGTTGCCCCTTCGAGCCACGCGCTGTCACAGGGTGCCCCATGTCAGGAGTGACTGTTGATTTGCAACCGACAGGGGTGAGGGTGGGTTGCTTTTCCCCTGCACAATGGAACAGGTCGGAAATGAAAATTGGATCCGTGTTTTGTATCCATGTTACTCGGGGTGACACATGTGTGCTGGCAGATGTTTGTGGCGGTGGAACACGATCCTTAGACCGGGATGGAAAAGTTCCCGAGCTTTAGCGACCTCGCAGACTTAATATATGTTTTTGAAACTATTTTTTTCATATTAAATCATCTCATGCATTAAAGTAGCGTTCGTGTTGATTATAAGATTCGACTTTTATCTACTGTCCTGTAGTACTCTTTGCGTTTTCTTTCGGTGTTTGAGGCTTCTAAAGCCTCCGCATGCGAAGCGTACGATCATGACAATGTTCATCGCAAGTGGTTGGAAGGGTAAATCAAATATTTAATGTATCTGGTTGCGCGGCGCTGGCAGAACGAAGGTGGTGAAACTGTCAAGTCAGCCGTCGGCTAAAGAACACATACTGACATACGCGCTGATACGGCCACACGGCGGCGACGACGATGACGACACGCTAGAAGCCTAAAGCACCAGACAGCCTATTTTCGCTGATTTCACCTCCTTCGCTGCCTACATTCCCATTGCCCAATGCCCCGATTCTAGCACCGCGCAAGGATATATTGGATAGAATGGATGAGAACCGTGGCTGGATCAGGACGCGATTGCCTTATGTATGAGCACGTTCAGGTGGCTCGATGTACGACAGACGGATGTCCTCGTGACTTCGATATTAGCATTGGATTACGGCGTTGTACACCGTACGTCTAGCAATATCGAGTCAAATCAGTTCCGGTCGCTCGTGTCTGGAGTAAGAAAAGTGATGAAGAGCGAAAGAGACGGAATGTGTGGTTTTTTTCTATCGTGATGTGTCATGGTTTTTTCACTATTCCACTGAGCTCTTAGGTGGTTGCCTTCGGCGATATTGGATTCTATGGTTTGATAAGGTTATCACAAAGTCGATGTGGAGCACAGTGTTGCACTTTACTTTGGGATTTTTAGCTATAAAAATGTGCTATAATGTAACATATCTGCAAAAAGTTTTTATAGCTTAAACTAACATGTAACTGAATTTGGTTAGAAAATGTTTTTCAGGAGATTAATTAATTTAAATAATCAATTTTATAATTTATCTCCATGCTACTTCTTTTTTGCATCCCACTTTACGTATACGTTTATTCACCCCCGAAATCATAGTAATGTATGAATTTGTACAGCGACGTTTCAATATTGAACCGTTTTTGCCTCGTTTCGGTATCGGCTGCCAGCTGTCACAAGGTTTCGGAGTAATTTCCGATCGTCACAATTTGATGAGTCTGAGCTGATCTGATCAATTGAACCATTTTCCACTTTAGACATACGCCGCCGTACATCCGCATCGTTCGTACAACTATTGGCATCGACGATTTCCTCCATTATCCTGCCGATCGATCGTGAACCGATTTGAGTATCCTGGAAGGCAAATTATTAGCTAGCGAAGCATTAAACTGCCATTAGTTGTGTCTGTGCTGGCAACGATGGGTTTCGAAGGCGGGCTCCAGATGGGTATGGGTGGTGATTAATCTTCCATGATTGCAAGATAAATCCGAGGTTCAGTTCAACCGAAACCGTCTTTACACCGGTGAACCATTACGATGCGGATGCCATACATCCTTGTTAGTTTGGAGCGTGCACGTGAGTTCGCTCCCGGGACGAGCGCTTGATAGACAAGTTCCGTTGATGTAGTTGTGGCCGTGTACCGTGCACTTGCCAGTTTCATCTGGGTTTTAAGGGCAGTGCAGCAATGCTCGTAGAACGATTGTTTTGAATTATTTAGGGCAGTACTGCCCACGGCTTACAAACCATCTCCAAAACCGAATGCTTTGGTGTACAAAGCATTTGCCAGAAATAGTTTTCGGTCAGTTGGAAAATACAACTACCTCCAGTAACGGGACAGCGCTATTCGGTGGCGGAACAGAGCAACGACGCCGTTGAACGATAGTTTGCGCGATTAAATATTAAATGCAAGGTAAAAAGACCAATGCAGGTGTTGCTTGGGTAAGTCTGGGTGAAGTCCTTGCCGGTACGAATCCTTCCAACTGTATCGTATGCCGTTTTTCTTCATGCTTAATCGAGCACACGGATTCGATGCGAAACGGTTCGAAGTTGCGGTCGGTTTGTTGGTGGTTTGTTGTGCTAAAAATTCAATTTACGGCATGTTGAATCTCACCGGTCACAAGCAACCGGAGCAGGCAACCGGCCAGTCAATAAATACATCACATACGAATGCGATGCAGTACGGCATTGCGGTAAAATCGGGAAAGACTATGTTAATTGTTGGTTTTCTGGGTGTTTCGGGGCGAGAGTGTTGTACGCGGGAAAGCGCCAGTTGTATCTTATTATTTTTCGATCATGATCAAATCTAGAAATGATTGTATCGGAACGAGGAAGGCGAGCTGGCGTGACTTATACAATACATTTCATAACTTAAATCCAACCGATATCGGTTAAGTTTGATTTGTATTAAACCTTTAATCGGTTTTGTGGCTTTTGGGTTGAAAAAAAAAACTTTGTTTGCAATTCCGAGAATTACCATTTCAATCAGCTGTCAGGGAAATTTGTTTGCCAACTCCCGCAAAAACCACAGCACCAAATCGAGCTGTCACTTGAACTGCGTCACACAAAATCAGGATGTCACAGGAATAGATAGAGCAGCAAAAGCAGCAGCAAACAAAATGTTGGTCAATATACAATCCTCTTCACCTTGTTTGTGTGATCTTAAAATAAATAATCAAACAAAGAGAAAAAAAACCCAACTCCAAAAGCAATCGCACACATCTGAAGCATCGGTGAGATCAGAAGCGTTCGCCAGTACTCGTCGGATTCATTTTAATCGAATTTTGTGGTTATCAGGATGCGCTAGGAACATTTCTCGGGAAACCTACAAGGATTGCTCAGATCTCCGGGAAAAATACTGTATGCAACGAGCCACCCAATCCGTTCGTATGGTAACGAAAATGGGACACAAGAATGGAGACACTTGCTGCAGTTGTGTGTATGCATAGGCTTACGGGTTTACCATGAGGAATTCCATCGTTTACCGAGCACTGCTAGCTGGGCCGAATATTTCATCAGAATGCTGGAAGCCGATGATAGCCTACTACCACTACCAAACACCCGGATAGGACCGGAAGTTCTCAGCAGCAAGTGGCACATCATTGTGCCGTTGTTGTGGTGTGCCAGTTTATCCACGTGCAAACACGCAACATGCCCATGCACGGATACTGTGCCAAAAGCGATCGGCCACCGCTGGTAGATGACCTAATAACTCAATTTTCAATTTAACCAACCGATGATGATGGAACGGTATCCTGTGGTCATCGTCATCCTGTCGAGCGTTCACTGTCCACCGGCAGCCGAGGTTTACCGTCATTGCGTTTTCCCGCCTTGACAGGTTATGAAAACTGATGTGCCTTTGTTCCCCCATGGCCCCAACCGTACCGGGATCGTTCGATTTTGGCGCTTGGGCGATTACCGTAGCTACTGACTAACGCATCGAACGTTCGATTCCCGTTGCCGTGGTTTTGGCACTGGTTTTTGGCATTGATTGAGTGATGGTATGTGAGTGTATTGGACAAAAATTGGGTCGAGCAGAAAATGAACTGCAGTGGCCGATTGGACGACAATACGCAGAATGGTCACGGTTTGGGTGTGCTGGATTAGGACGAAATTAGGCAGGGAAATGAAATATTATACTATTAAATTTGACGATGCGTTCTAACGCAATGAAATATGGTGTTTTGTTTATCAATGTTGATTGCGAGATATGTTTCGATAACCATTAAACATAGGTAAATAATGTAAAACATTGAAACATAAAAGTGATACTTAAGAATTTGTGCCTGTATTGTGTGTTGTAAAGAATGAAGTTAATGTATTAAAAATGTACGGTAGCAAATGACTAGAATTTTTCAATTCCAACACATTTAAAGCAATTTGTCATAAATTTTGTCACCAAATGAGAGAAACTTCTTGTAAAATGTCGTGATGAAATTCTATGTGTAACGGAAATAGCAAACACACGTAGATCCCAGCTAGAGGTAGCGTGTTGCGGGAAAAGTTTTAATTAAAAACAACACCAACTCTCAAACTCGCCACGTAGTGGGGTGGAATTATGAATTGAATAAAAAACAAACAGAACTCGAAAATATCGCACTACAGCTGGTGCAGCGAAAAACCGACGGACTGCAAAGAGACAAACGTCATCGCGGCAAACACGTGCATCAGAATTACCTGAATAGTGTAGCTACGGGTTGAATAAAACTTTCACTAGAGCATCTTTTTTTTCTACTGAAAGTATTTGTACGTGTGCGATTGTGGACATTACGGTACGATCGTGCAGGGAATGCAGGACAGTGCAAGTGTTAGCGGGTGTCGATTTAAGATAGTTAGAAACAAAGTTAGTGAATGTTGTTTGCTTTTTTTTTTCTCTCTATGTACAGACAACTACAACTACCTATTTTGTTGGCCAGCTGATGGCATGTTGGTGGTTTACTCCCCTTTGTTTAGTCTAGGCTAGGCGTGTATGGTGTTTGGTGTGGTTAGAATTGTTTCGAGCTTTCACCATCCATGTACGATAATTGCATACTGTCGTACCGGGGCGCTGCGAAGCAAATGGTGATCAAATTTAAAACTTTCTCATCAACAGTTGAAGCATCGGTGAATGCTTGAGTATCGGTATTTGAGTGTGCGTTAATTTGTTTGTCCCATTTTATATGTGGAAGTTCTTATGCCAGTTTTTGTTTTTCGTTCATAACTTCTACAAAGGGTTGGTTGGTAATGTCTTCATGATGTCTGAGGTTACTGACATAGCTGACCTCAGATTAAAAAAAAATTGTCAATCACGGCAATTCCATTAGTGAGCATGTTAGATTTTTCGTTTTTCATTTCAATACGGTTTCATTGTAAACGGTGGTTTACGGAAATGAAAATAAAAATCGTCGCTCACGTCCGCTTAAATGGTTGCCGATAATCAACTGTTATGTTGGGTAAATATTTTTTTATAACACAATGCCACTGCGTTGTCAATCTTCCCATATTGGTCGTTAGAATGTTTGACGAAGGTCAATATCATATTTCCACAATAAAAGCTAGTGGGCGGAACAACGATTTGACACTTTTTTTCAGGATCATTTGTTCTCTGCTTACTCAAAAGGTCGGGAAAGGAATGTCAATCATTTTTAGCCAGCGGTAAAAAATGTTCCAACCGGAAGCTAATCGGTGCAACCTTTAGCCGTGAACCCCGAAGGAAAACAAAAATGCTGTCGTCTCCATTACATGAATCGTGACCTTTAAGGATTTTATTACTCTGACACCTTACTCTGTGTAAATAATTTCGTAAGATTGGTGATAAAAAAGAGAGCTATGAAATTGTAACTCCAAATTTCACTATTAGTGCAGCAACTTGGAGCTTTGCTAGATGAAAATAAAATAAGTAAAAACTACCGAATGGTACCAAATGGAGACGCATGGTGGCTGACGGTTGATGAGGGATTTTGAACAAAAATCGATTCAAAAACCAAGTTTAAAGCGAAACAAGAATGAAACTCATGCAAGATAGATACATTTTACTATATACGCATTTCAATCATTAGTTCGTCACACAAAGACATGAACAGAAAGCAAAAACTAATGGGAGACTCCCATTTCTACCATGGAACATATTTTACATAAAGTGTAGAGAAAGAGGTTCTTGCTTGATGAAGGCATATCAAAACACGAAGGGAAAGTGAGCTGTCGAATAAGAACGCAAATGCCCACTATTTATGCAGCAGACATGTATGTACAAAGTGAATAGTAGGTTCAACTGAACCATCGGTCCGTCTGTCTGTGTCTGCTGTTTGCGTTTTTCATTCACTATGCAAACGAATGTACATAGACCGGTAAATTGTGAGCACACATGGAAACCCGGAAGTGCAAACGGACGGGTAGGAAGCTAAAAGTATGAAAACATACATATGAAACGGTACCAAATGTTGTTTGCTGCATAATTTTAGATGCTTTGTGTTAAGTTTCCAAATTCCAAATGAACTTTATTGAGGTACGGAGAATTTGAAGCAATTTTGCTTTAGCTTTTCTTACTTTATTTGTCGAAAAAAATGAATTGGTAAGAGTTGAGATCTACTCGAAAAAAGATCATTATTTAATACGCTGCTCATTGCATATGCGTCACACGTGAAACCGGCCGGTTTTACTACGCACGCTTACGATATTGCTGGCATTGGTGTTTGCGTTTGCTGTTAGCACGGAACATGATCGGTGTAACAGATTGTACAGATATCTGGTCTGTCAAGGAAGGAATGAAGCTGTTTCGCAACAATTTCATCAACAGATTGGTGGGTACAGTGTGTCCGTTCTCTAAGTCACCAGCCTCAGCTTTGCAGTCTTTCGCACGCTAACTAAAACTACCTTCGCATTTCTTTTCACTTCTTCCAAGACGGCTTACTACTCGCCTGTTTCGGACGAGTATGAGCACCCCGGAGGGCAGATTATGTTGACATTTTCACCCATTTCCTCTATCTCGACGCCGTCAACGTCTTGCGGAGCGATATTGGTACTCGAAAAGCGTAACACTGTGTAGTCTGGTCTGGTGTTTCATCTTTGGGACGTTCATATGTTTACAATCTACGTGAGTCTACGTCCTTCCAGTGAGTGGAGTTTTACTACTACGGATACACCTTCCCTTCACCGCTTATTACGATCTTTGTGTTTGGGGGAGGGGAATGGTTTTTCATCAACTCAACAGTATCATCACCGTGAATGGTTGTGTGCAAGCGAAGGGAACCGAACGTAAGCGTCAAAGTCGTCGGCTTTACCAGACGTATTTGTTTGTGTTTGTTTTTAATTTTTTTGCTTTGTTGTTTTACCCGACTGCGCGACACAGAGGACACACGTTCCATCCAACCCCGGTGGACAGTGATAGAAAAGTAGTAGTAGTAGTAGTAGAGGTAGTAGTAGTAGGTTTACAAGCGTACTACGGTTCACCCTTACGGCGTGCGGACAGCTCGAGCGTTGACGAAGGATGTAAATGAGCGTTTCTGATTAGCCCCGAGTACATAAACAGCAGAAAAACATAATGCTCTTCAGCTTTTGTTGTTTCACGGGCAGCCGCTGAAGCAGCAGCCGGGGTTCCTATATCCTTTTGTTTGCACTGCGTAAGGACAGAAGGATATGGCTTTTGTTGCACAGTGGTTGTGTGTTTGTAGCCAGGCGATTTTCTGTTGTGCAAGTAATTTGGAACACAAAATATTATGTCTTCTCAATTTCTCGCACACTAGTTGAGTGCGGGCAATGGCGGCTGCATGCACTGAGCTGGGTGAACGAGGCGAGTGAGTGATTGTATGAGTTTTTGGCACTGTGCGCCATAATGTTAATGGGTGTCAAAGTGAATGCAAAAGACACAGCACGCGCGCGTTACGGTGATATGCGACAATGGCAATCGGAATGAATGTTCCAATTAATTTTAATTAATCCCCAATTTCTTAACTGCTGTGTTTGTCTGCTAGCAGCGACCAATTAATTGCATGCAGCGAGCCGAAACGGATTCGCACTGCTATAAATTAATGCTTCAATTTGTAGGTAAGTGTGACAAATAATTTACTAATCCGTTTAAATGTTTCAAATTAGAATGTTGAAAACAATATCGCTTCAAACTGCGAAAACACAAATATAATTTATATTCACACACCGCAAATACTCTATAACTGGTTCCAACTACTTACACGTGTCTTTTTTGTTCCCCGAGAGCTTTCAAAGAACATGGACCTCGGTGCTTAAGGACCTTGTTGAGCAATTGGAGCAGAAAAACGTGCTTCCATTTTAAATGATTCATTCCAATTTTTTGTTACAAGCTGTCCATCATTCTGTTTCGTATGGAAAACATTTCTCCCGTCTTCTCGATACGATGCAACTTATGCACTTTTTCCTACATTTCCATTCAATCGTTTTCGTTGTAAACTGTGACCAAAATGTGACCCAGAAGGAATACAACAACAAAAAAGAAACATCATTCCATCCCCATTTTATTCTCCTACCTTGGTAGCAAATTGGAAATTATTCGTTCCGCTTCTTCGGGCGATGGGGGCGAGTACGATTCGTCTGTCGGTACCGGAAGCGAATGTTGCTGCAGCGGTTGCTGGTGATGTGATGGTTGGTGTAGCTGTAGCACTTGTGGATGCGTTGGTGCTGTGGCCTCGTCTGTCGGTTGAAAATCAGGTACAAATTTGGCCCTGCAATGGGGAAAAAGACGGGGAAAAGCAGATGGATCAGGATGGAGTTAAGCAAAATGGGGGAGTTTTGCGTCCGTTAGCTGATTTATCGACCGTCTGGATGGGTGAATCGAGCAAGTTTTCGTGCGAATGCGAAAGATTTCTACCGTATGTAACACAGCGCCGTTAGTAGCGTTGGTGATTTGTGATTCACAAATCGGAGCTTTTGAGCATAGGAAAGGGGGAGAAATTTGTCTTTTCCGTTTTACCATTACAAGACGGTAAGATGAGCAAATCGATCAAGTGGCGCTATAAATCTGATCGCTCGAGTACTGACGTTTGTTGCCGTTTTTAAAGCTAACCCCGTTGAATTGTAGTTGGAATCTTTTTTCCATTTTTTTTAGCTTACTTCTTTCTTTTCAAATATATTTGCAAAAATCCTTCCGCAATGCATAAAATATTAAAGCTTGCATTTCACAATCACGTAAAATGGGACGCGTATTGCAGTAAAGCATCGCCACTTACCGGGTGGATAAAATGGAAATGCCATAAACAATCCATTTCCACCATTTCTTCCAGACGGTCTCGTTGTGCACATATCAACCAAATGCACGACGAATTCTTCGCACGGATGTGTGTGCGTGTGTGAGTGTGTAAGTGGGCATGGAGCTAAATATTTGAACCCTCCAGGGGGACCAGCTGACAGTTTATGTGACAATTTATTAAGCCTCCGGTACGTTTATGGCTCACTTTATTTTTACTCCGTGTTGCTCGTTGCTTGGCTGATCGTAAAACAAAAAGTTCACCTCGTTTTGTGCGGACGCTTTGGGTGGGTGTGGATGTCTTGGAAGACACACGAAAAGCACAAAAAGCTGTCACGAATGCAAGTGACAATTCTTACGTCCACCGATCTTGTTTCCTTCGAGAGAGGATGAGAAGTCTACATGTTATTGTGCTTTTGGGCGTATTGGTGCTGTTTTGTATTTTTTTTTGTTTTGTTTCGCGATGCGAGTCAAACATAAGTGACTTCTTAAACAAAAAAAAGAGAAGCTGAATAAAAACAAGTCCCTTTAACTGCTGCAGAGCGTTTGAAATTGAACAAGATATCAACCGAAACGCACACCACCAGCTCAAAAATACGCCCCAAGGATTCGGAAAAATATCTCCAAAAAATGTAAAAGAAAGTTTGAGAAAAGCACATAAAACACGAGAACGGTGTCGGGCAGCTTTTTTTAAATCTTCTTTTTGCTGATTCTCCAAAGCATGTCCTTCAGCAAAAGCAAGGCCTTCAGGCTAAAATAAAACCTTGTTGTTTGAGAAAAAGCTCGAGAGAAAGGGGTTATGGACACGGTTTTACGATCTGTGATGCCTCGGCCAAACTTAAAGGCTTCTTCAGGTTGTCGAAGTTGTTCATTGTTCTCGTGCCTCCTTTCACCAATTTTACGATGCAACAAGCACAAGACAAGACAGGGCTAGAGCATGCGTTCCATCATGCGGATGGTATGGAATGGTTGGGTGCGGTGTACGAATTTTGTGGTATCGGGGAGGCTGTGAATGTTTGAAGCATCGTTAAATTAAATAAAACAGTGTCGTGCTATCAGAACCAAAGACGAAGGAGGTGTGCAATCGACACTTGGAGATTAAACGAAACAAATGGAAAGGGAAAATAGAGGCAGAATCGATTCTTTTCACCTAAAACATTTACCTTCAAGGTTTAAGATAAGCACAGAAAATTTTAATTTCGTCTATTTAAGTGTATGTGATACTTTTACCAACATTTTTAATAGTTCAGTCTTCAATATTTCAGGCATCAAGAAGCTAAAAATTTGATAAAAAGCCAAATTTATGACCCATTAAGCAGTATTTTCAACGCTTCATTAGTGAATGTTCAATTTGTTCATAACCGCAAAGGAAACACACCAGTCAATTTAAATCACACCTCCATATCGGCGATATATCAACATTTGCTGTGTGAGAAACATTTCACACCACATAAAATTTGCACCGGTTCGTTCGACCGTAGAAATGGAAAAACTTTTCACACTCTCGTACACGGTCCCATTGCTACCTCCGTAAACCGAATCTCTTACGGAAGTACCGGATTGTTAGCGAACCGTGGACCGTGGCGAAGTTGCTTGCGTTTGGTGCTTCTCGTGACACGTAAATTTCGTTCCCAGCGTTGATTCCGCGTTAAAGCTGTGCTGGTAGGTTCGTTAAACATTAGCCTCATTAGGGTGTGTCGGTAGCACAAGTGCACTTAAGGTGCAGAACGATAAGCAAACCGGCAAGCAAGGGAAGCGCGCTGTTCCTGGGTTGGTGGAGCAGACGAAATCTTACCCTTAATGCTGTAATCTTTTCAGCCTATGCATGTACATCTTTGAGCAAACGGAATGCCGTGGGCAGACCATCCGCTGGCATGCGTAAAATAAAATAAAAGAAATGCAAATGCTTTACACCGGAAGGTAAAATTACAACGTAACGCTACAAAAGCTCGGCGTGTATACATTCAGGCGCAAGCAGCAGTTGCACGGGAAAAAAGCACAGAAGAAAGCTTCCTTTTTTTGCCCGCTTTCCTTTCGCTGTGGGCATGCGAACATGCGGAAATGATGCTATAATTGCACTCCGGAAGTCCATGTCCCATGAAAGTAGGCCTGGCCGGACGCAGTGAACCGTTGGAATGGCCAGCATGTGCACGCGTGTGTGTGTGTGGGTATGTCCATACATGCATTGTAAGGGGCAGCCACGTTCCATCAGGAACATGCATAACGGTCTCAAAACCCAGAAATGACTTCAAAAGTGATATTATGCACGCTTTTTCCTCTGAAAAGGTGCTTTATGATATTACAAATGATGTGCGATGAAAACCGGGCAAATGTGTTCCAACCCGTCAGCCGTGGGCTTACCTTCTTCCGTTCATGCTCATGTAACCATCGTCCTCGGATTGATGGCCCTGTGAAGGACTGTCCGGTTCTACCGCCGGGTGATGGTGATGGTGGTGATGATGGTTGTGGTGGTTTGTCCGGTCCGGTTCCTCCTCGAACTCCGACAGGACCTTATCGAGCAGTTCGAGCGATTTTTCCACATCATCGGTTGCGCTGGAAATCGAGAGAAAGGACGAAAGCAAAAGGCAGGAAGTTTATTAGTCTCATTATCGATATTGCTGGTCTGGGGGTGCGCGCAATCTGCTAATGACTGAAGTGAATAAATTGTGTTCATAAATTAAAAAAAAAAACACGCGGCTGTGGTATCGATCGACGAATAAGATGGCGGCACTGATAAGGCGCGTTTATTACAGCAATTAAGCGCGGTTAGTAATCAAATTATGGGAGTGAAGAATTAAATGTAAAATATCAAAAAAGACTAGAATTTATATAAAAAAAAAAACTAGAATAACTTAGACAACAATGTAATCTTCATTCAGTCTGGCACTCGGAAATGATGCACCAACTCATCGTACTTTGATTGATTGCTCTATGCATCGCGTGCCGCTAGATTGACCCGGCTGGCAGAAAATAATGTTAATTACTTCCTACAGCAACGCCCGTTCGTTTTTAACCTCTCCTTGACCATTTAAAGAACCAGCTAGCCAACACAAGCTAAACCAAAGAAAATAGTTGCAGGATGTACGGTTCGTGTTTCTCTATGATACTTGACATGGAGGTAGGAAAAGGATGTGAGATTTTTTGTTTCGCCTTGATCGCATCCACTAATGATGGATCGTTATGCTTTTAACTCGAAAACTCCTGCGGGCGGTGCCACTCGTCGGGATGTTGTAATGTAATACAACTATCCTGCTGTGCTGTGACGGAAATGGGGAGTTTGTAAGCAATGCTGGAGCGGACGGATGGTCCGAGGGCAGCTTGATTAATGAACGTGTTACAGCGGAAGCTTCGCCTTATAAGAGATAGGGCGAATATCGGATACGTTGCGAAACTCGACAGGTAATGTAAGCAATGTAAGATGGAACTCAATGGCTGACTGTTGCTAAGTGTACCGCACTTAAAACTGATGCTTTTGTTTTGATGATATGTTGTCTAATAAGACGATAATTGGGCTTTAATATTTGAGCATCACAGTTTTCATGCCATTTGCCAGCAATCATTTATTCAACAATGCGCAGCGCGAATGTTGCACTTCTATTGCAAGCAGAAAGCAAACAAAACGAACTTCTAAAACATGGAATGCATTTTATGCGAACGCGAATTTGTTTGATGGGGCGTACCCATCCCATCGAAGGCGCACGGGGAAGTTTTGTATTGTTATTTGAGAAATGTAAATTTTTAAACACCTCTCTAAGTGGCGTTTGCTGGATGGCATATTTTCAGCCCTAATGAATGGCCCGTAGCGTTACGTACGACAGCACACGGGATTGCATAAATTATGATCGAAAAGTAGGACATCATGTGTGTGGTAGAATAGGCTTTTAAGGAAATGCCAATCATCGAGGGAGGGATAGAAGGCAGCGCCTTAAGGAAGAAAATTATGCCACGCAGAAACCTGGTGGATCGAAGATAACGTCCTTAAGAACTCATATTTTATTCACAGTGAAGCCCTTCGATTTTGTAAATAAATTAAGATATCGTGTTAGAAGACGAAGATAAAGGTGGAAGTATGTGGAGGCTTTTTTTCGATTAATTTGGTACAAGTTTATACTTAGCACAACAATAAAGGCTATTTGTTTTGTAAAAATTTGAAAATTCTTAATAAAAATCAAAACTTTCTCAAATGTCCCACGTCAACTCTCCTTAGCCGAATATACACAAAAAAATCTGACATTTAGGTCAGATTGTCACCATCGTTATCGTTGTCCCTCGCCGGAGGTAAATTAATTCATAGTGATGACATAGACATTTTGAGGCCAAGCTCCGCTCGCTGTACGTTTCATTGTCGATTTGCTTATCGCCTGATGAAATCTCATTTTCCTCAATCTTTTGCTGCAACGTTCTGCAAAACGTTATTACTGGGCGGAAGAGTGACCATTTCCGGAGTTCGGGAAATGTCGAAGGTAGCGCCACTGGCACTGTCTCGCTCTGGCTTTTCTTGCCCCAGCAACGATTCTTGCCCCACGTTCGAGGCCTTGAAGACTGACAGACGGAAGGTTCTGACAGGCCGTCAGAATCATTATCTGACCCAGAATCTGGCAGGTACTTTTTGGAGTTTTCGCCCAAGTGTTTGGGGCAGGTAGAGTGCATCTCAAGCCAAATTGGATGGGAAGTTTTAAAAGGTTGCATCGTTATTAAACTGATGAACAGAGGAAAAAAATGTTAGAAGTAGCTAAGGTACTTCAGCCGAATGTTACGTGTTGTAAGGGAAATATAGCGAATAAAATAGTAATGTTATATATCTCATACTTCAAGACGTGAATCGTTTAAACACGAACGATCCACAATAATTTATATCCTCAGTTATCGTCATGGCGAAGAAAAATGGGCTATAATTGGCCTTTTCCAACAAATGCCCCGTCAAACGGGTCCGACATTTGCAGGTAAGAGTCATTACGATCGAATGATAATGGCCATAACCGTTTCGAGGGGAGCAGCAACATCTTCCAGTTGCTTTAATGTACCGCCCGGAGATAGATACTAAACGCATCTCTTTACTGTCCCAAAATACACTGCTTTCCTTTTTTATTCAGCACAACTCACAGGATTCGTGAGAGAAACAATGAAAGGCTCTCTCGGTACTGAACTTCCTGTTCCTGAGGGGGTTTTTTTTTGCTGCAGAAAATCGTTTTGATGCGTGTTATTATAAAAGTGCTGACGTGCAGGTTTAATTTCAAACAATAGACAATTCATGACAGATGAACCACATACACAAGGGAAAGAATATGTTTCTCATCTTTACACCTCTTTTTTATCCCTAGTTAATTTGAAGAGACTTCCACACACCCCATTACTTGCCACCCTGCATACAGCAAATCAACTAGCTCCTGCATCCAGCCTTAGATTGTTTCCCCATATTTTGGCACTCCATTAGCTTTCCGAGTAAATGGTACTTCGCACAAACAAAACCCACTTATACCAGGATTAGGCCACCCAGTTAGGTGATGTGGTGTCCGTTTTTGTCGCCGTATACAATACATACACACCGAAGCAGATCGATTTTGGGAAGGTTATTTTCGGAATTTACACAATTGGTTTTTACGCTTTTGTGGGAACCAGCGTGGGACGTAACGTTATCGGAAGGACTCTCAAAGTCGACACATTCGATGAGAGGGACTGTATGTGTGTGTGGTTGAGGCTTGTAACCATGCGTGTAAAAGTGCCATTTAATGTCGTGTTAAATGTGGTTTGCATGCAAAATGACCGTTTCTGTTTAGAGTGGCGTCCTTAGAATGCTAAGGGCGAGTGGGAGTATGATTGCTTCGTACAGTGTTTGAATTCCAGCATCAATGTTGCAATGTTTCTTTATTTTATGTACGCCTGGGGAATGTGGAAGTAGCTAATACATTGTTTGTTGATCTTGAATTTTTCTCCCATGGTACCACATCTTTTTTTTTTTGGAATGGAATAAAATTGCTATTAGGGATCCAATGAATGGAGCAAATGCTTCCGGAGAAGCATTATTCTGCAATGTTCCGCATAATCTTGGAGCATAACAATTGCAGTATTATTGCATCGGAACAATTGTCATGAATGGAAAATTGTGTTAAAATTCGTGGAAATAAAGGCAACCATCTGAATTTTAGAAACCATTTGTATATATTTATAAACCACTTTATTGCAGTCATTCGGTGAAATGCATTCAATATATTACTTTTTTCAATGGAAACTTTTGAGATGGTTGAATATACATATATTCTAGAAAACATTTTGTTGTAATCAGATAGAGACGATGGTTCGTCCTTGATATCAACTTTAAAATATTTCCTTAGTTAGGATGGAGTTTCGAGTATAGAAACTTTCTAATTTACTAATTTACTATCTAATTTAGCATTTTTTTCAAAATAAAAAATTAAATCAAGTACATAACAGTTGAATGTTTTGGGAGAGCCAATCAAAATATGAAATAACTTGTTGTTACTTGTTCTAAGGGGTTACTAAAGAAAATTTTACCATATCGGCATTTTAGTGTTGTTTTTTACGAAATGTCCGGATTTATTCACAGTGTTGTTTACAGTATTTTGCACCCACTTTACACACGCACACACACACGCTGATACTGGCAGGATGCAGGTGGCGAATGTCGATGTCCAGGTTTCTCTCCGCTTCTCCTTCTTTACTGCTCTTCGTCGTCACACTCAGGTTTAACCACAGGTAGGCTTTTAACCATATTCAGAAAAGCCTTGAAAAAGGCTAGTTTTTTATGTGGCTGGTCGTGATGTGGATGAGCTGCTTCCTGTTGGTTGTCTCGTGATGTTGGCTGTTGCTCTCTCGGATGTTTGTCGCTTAATGTCCTTTTTTACCCAGGATTTGCTCCTTTTATATCCAAATCCTGGGAATTCCAGTGTCAAGAACTGCTACGCGCATAGCAGTCGGTGTTTCGTCATTCTATGGTGATTCGCTGATCAAGCTATTTCTTAACATAGCCGGCCCCCGTGGAAAGCTTGCTTTTCACTATTATGTCGATCGTATAGGCAAAATACAAACTTTGTTAATGGCTCGTCGATATTCACCATCCTTTGTCTTCACCGTGACAACTCGAACATTTCCATCGTCGCCACGAAAAACATGTATTACTCGTCCGTAACATCACATGAGGGGAGGCAAGTTGTCTTCTTTAAGTAGCACCATCGAACCGACCGCTATGTTGTCTCGAAGCGATGTCCATTTTGTACGCGGCTGAAGACCTGATAGATAATCCGTACTCCAGCGTTTCCAAATGCGCCGGACATATTCCTGGTTCTGTTGAAATCTATCCAACCGGTTGGTGGGAATTTCCGCGTACGATGGTTCAGGCACTGCTGTTAACGGTCGATGTATCAAAAAATGTCCTGGTGTCAGGATCTCCAAATCATCCGGATCTGCTGTTATCGATGTCAAGGGACGCGAGTTTAAGCACGATTCGATCTGTATCAAGATCGTCTCCAGATCATCCCTTTGCAGAATTGTCGTGCCGATAGTTGCTTTGAAGTGTTGCTTGAACGATTTTACAGCCGCCTCCCAAAGTCCACCGAAGTGTGGAGATCGAGGAGGAATGAACTTAAATGTGATTCCTTGCGAACCACAATACGACGAAACTGCATGTTGAAAGTTCTGTGTCTTCCACTGTTGATGAAGTTCCTTCAGCCATCGTTCAGCTCCCTTAAAGTTCTTTGCGTTGTCGCATTCTATAATCGATGGTTTTCCTCGTCGCGCCACGAAACGTTTGAGTGTAGAGATGAATGCGCCCGTTGAAAGGTCCGATACTAGGTCGATATGCACAGCCTTGGTTGTCATGCATACAAATATCACTACGTAGCATTTCACAGGAGTCGATTTTCGTTGTCCAGTCCGATAGAACAACGGTCCACACAAGTCGATGCCAGTATTCAAAAACGGGAAGGTCGGTGTGACTCGTTCTAGCGGCAGGTCTCCCATTATTTGCTCCAATGTAGTGGGTTTGCATCGAAAACATTGAATACATTCGTGAACTACCTTTCTTGCTAGATTACGTACCCGAAGTGGCCAATACCTTTCTCTAACAGCTGCAATCATCAGCTGCGCACCTGCATGAAGATGATTTTTGTGGTAGAATTCCATGATCATTCTGGTTAACGGATGATTTGTCTCTAGGATGACGGGATGTTTTCTATCGTTGGATACTGATGCATTTCTAAGTCGTCCGCCAACGCGCAATACTCCTTCGACGATAATAGGTGCTAACGACTTTAGTTTAGAGCTGGATTTCACTTGTTGCGTTGTTTCTATAGCTCTAAAATCCTCTGCAAAGGATTC
>KZ061671.1:257643-367022 GCA_002091835.1 Anopheles maculatus | reverse complement strand
GACCCAATAGTCCCAAGGGGTCGAATAGCCGCGCTGTATCAGATAAGGCTATCCGTTTAGTTATGATTTCAGCCTGCGTCCAAGTTGGCACACTGAATCCCAATTCACCGATGATTGGCGTTCATTTAAGACCAAGTGTCTTAATCGTTGTATCCTTGTCGAGGCTGTAGACACCCAACTCGTTGTAGCTCTCCACTCGAATGGCATCCAATATCTCAGGGCAGTTGGATGCCCACTTTCGTAACGGGAAACCAGCGCTGGATAACAGTTCGATTAACTGTTTGCAGAGAGTGGTTCCTTCCGATACTTCATCTACACCAGTGATGAGGTCGTCCATGTAGAAGTCTCGATGTAAAACTCGTGATGCTTGTGGGTATTCTATTTTTCCACTTTCTGCTAGTTCTTGCAAGCACTTTGTTGCCAGATATGGTGCCGAAGATGTGCCGTAGGTGATGGTTTTCAATTGAAAGGTTTTCGTCTCACCTTCCTAATCGTCTTTCCATAAAATCGCCAAATTGTTGCTCACACACTGTTTCTTCGATGGATAATGTGCTAGGCGATTGGCAGGACTCGATTTCCCAAAATCTTGCTAGCTGTTGTTCAATGTCCGGCGTGCTGCATGCTAGGTTCGCGATGGAATAAGATGTTGGTGTCTCTAGGTCGACTTTTCCAGAAACTATCCATCCGAGAGCCGTGTTTTGTAGCGTCACCCTTTCTGGCGATAGTTTCACTAGTCCATTTACCATAAGATCGTCGTAGCTTTCTCGTCCGATCAGCAAATCAATAGGCGATGATTCAAAGAACTTTGGATCGGCTAACACATATTTCGTCGGTATCTTACACAATTCCACATTCACTTTTCCATGCGGCAAATCCCATGTGATTTCCGGCAAAATATGGAACTTCCACGACGTCTTGTAGTTGGTGCAGTGCGATTCCAAATTTAACTGCACTGAGTGTGAGGAAACATGTTTGTTTTTTCCTACGCCACCGATGGGATGATGCTCTCGTTGTTTCTTCACCTGAAGCCGTTGACACAACCGTTCCGTCACTATGTTGATTTGTGCACCACCATCCAGCAATGCTCGTGCCCAATGTAACGAGCCATTTGGAGCAACCACCTTTACCAATGCTGTTGGTAACAGAATGGTCGAAGTTTTCTCTCCGCGATTGGAGAGAACTACACTTCCACAATTATTCACTTCAGTAACATTGTTTATGGTGTCAACACTTTCACTATTTGGTTGTCTGTGAAGCAACGTATGATGCTTGTAGCCGCACACTCTACACCCACTCGACGAACAATTCTTTAGCACATGTCCCGGTGACAAACAATTTATACACAACTTTTTTATTTTCACTTGATCGAAACGTTCTTTAATTGTCATTTTATTGAACACGTCACACTTCATCGATGAATGCACAGATTGTCCACAAAACACACACGAACTTGTCGAAGCACTCACTACATGCACTTCACTATATTTTTGCCGTTGTCTTCGTTCCTGTCGCTCTAATGGTTGGTCACTATTCCGAGACGCATTCGAGGACATCGCCTGTAGCACCATAGCATGGCTCTTTAAGAACTCCAACAATATACCATATTCAGGAGCTTCTACGCTGCGATAATGTGCTTCCCACTGCTTCTGCGTCGATGCATCTAGCCGAGAATACAGCATATGAGCCAGTAGAATACTCCATCCATCCGTAGGAATACCCATCTTCCTAACAGCGTTGATGTTTCGCTCAAACCCGTCGATTAGGTTGGTAAGCGAGTCGTACGATTCACGTTTCACTGCCGGTATTCCAATAAGCGCGTCGAGATAGCGCTTTATTACCAATTTCTTGTTTTGGTATCGTCCTTCCAGAAGCTCCCATGCTACTGTGTAATTAGCTGCAGTGGAATCGATGTCTGCGATGAGCTTCTGGGCATCTTTGGTGAGCGCTCCTTTCAGGTAGACCAATTTATCCACATCCGATAAACCAGCGTTGCTGTCGATGAGGCTTTTGAAGGCGTCTCTGAAAGCGAGCCATGTCTCGAACGTACCGTCGAAGGTGGGTAGTCGAATTTCCGGTAGCCGAATCTGAACTGAAGATCTCGAAGTTCTACCCGCAGCAGCTATACGTCGTTCAATCTCCAGCGATAGATTAAACTGCCTGCTTTCGAATGCGGCGTAGGCTAGCTCTTCCTTATCCCATTGGCTTTCCGGTGCATGTTCTAAACTCCAAACGTACAGTTTTTCATACTCCGATGCCAACGTAGCTAATTTGTCAGCACATCCTCTGAGGAACGCACCATCCGAGATTGATGATCCCTCCATCGACTGCTCTAACCGCATCAGCTTCCCTTCCAAGTGAACTCGAAGCCGACGAGTTTTCTCCTGCTCCATTGCAGGAGGCGAGCTGATCCCTCCAGAGTCGGGTTCACGTCTCATCGAATCATCCAAAACAACTTTCTCTTCAGGAAGCGTTGGAGAACCTTTAGCTGGACTGTGCACCGTAAACATATTTGCTTCACAATAGTCGCAAAAACTGTAAATAACCGAACTAACACTGCACGCGGTAACACTGTGTGTCCGATGACACCCACTTGTTCACGCACTGTAGAAATCGCTAAGCCGAATGCGCTGCCGATTCCCTTCACTGTTCTGCTAGCCTATGCTATACAGATCCGGTTCGAAGGACCAAAATGTTTTTTACGAAATGTCCGGATTTATTCACAGTGTTGTTTACAGTATTTTGCACCCACTTTACACACGCACACACACACGCTGATACTCGCAGGATGCAGGTGGCGAATGTCGATGTCCAGGTTTCTCTCCGCTTCTCCTTCTTTACTGCTCTTCGTCGTCACACTCAGGTTTAACCACAGGTAGGCTTTTAACCATATTCAGAAAAGCCTTGAAAAAGGCTAGTTTTTTATGTGGCTGGTCGTGATGTGGATGAGCTGCTTCCTGTTGGTTGTCTCGTGATGTTGGCTGTTGCTCTCTCGGATGTTTGTCGCTTAATGTCCTTTTTTACCCAGGATTTGCTCCTTTTATATCCAAATCCTGGGAATTCCAGTGTCAAGAACTGCTACGCGCATAGCAGTCGGTGTTTCGTCATTCTATGGTGATTCGCTGATCAAGCTATTTCTTAACAAGTGTTAAAACTATCGTCCGTTTCATATTTCAAACTACATAAGCATTACAGTGGATCTGTCGTTGAGATTGGAGGCATATGCCGGACTGAAATTTTTTAGCATCATCAACATTCGTTAGATTTTGTTTGGTGTTTGTGTGTGCGTTTGTCTAATGTAACTTCGCGCAGTGACGTACGTGTGAGAATGCGTGATTTATCATGATTGAATTAATTTACCAGTTTGTCGTTCATTTTTGCACTGCGTCATCATCGATGCATTCGCGCAACATTCGACGCTGAGTTCGTTAGCAAGCAAAACACACAAAAGTGTAAATCAGCGTCTGAGGAAGGACTCGGTTCCGTTGCCTTTACTCGTGCAAACATATTTGTACAATGCGTTAATTGGTCCAATTTAGAAACGAGGTAGGCGCAAGCTCAAACAGCATTCGGCCAGTGGGAAAATGTTTGAACGGTGGAAACGGTAAGAAGCTTGAAAAGTTGTTTGCTCTTTAGTTCAACGAATCGATACATTCTCTTTGAAGGACCTGAAATGGTTTCGCCCGACACTACCTTCTCGGAAGCGGCAGCAACGGTAGCCGATTTATGGCAATAAGGCGCTTAAAGTTTGCCTCCGGTTTTTGCCTTTACAGTTTGGCCAGTTTCGCAGGTGAGTGAGAAATTAATGCTTGTCACTTTATTTTATTACCTCACAAAACAGGCATGGTTGAAGGAATGATGAAACGATAAAGTTGATTACAAGGAAAAATGTTCTAGAGGGAGAGAACCTGAGCGGTGGGGAATTCTCGATCAAAAGACGCACACTGGAAAGTAAGCATGGGAAAAAAAGGAAAGGCATCTAAAAAACCGAAATCGCTGGTGGAAAATGTGTCCTTTTTCTTCAAGGACGAACTTTCAATGAATGACAAAAAACTTCCTACCTTTTGCTGATGGTGGCCAGAGCAGGCAGGAATCTGTTTTATTTTTATTAAGCGTCTAACTAAAGCGCAACCTCGAAAACAGCGGCTCCCTGGACAGCAATAGCTACTTTAAGTTGTCCCTTAAGCCCGGCACGAATAAGCAAGTAGACACACGCCGGTAGCAAAAATAGCATCACTCTGGTGTCGATTGGTCGGAGGCGACGAACAGACCAACTTTCCCGCAAGGTTTTCTTCTCCGTTTTCTTCCTGCCACCCCATTTCTTTCGGCGCTTTCGCCAATCGCCCCGCAGCGGTGACGGTTGTCGAAATTCAATTTAAATTTTGTTTGCTCAGACGAATAGACTGTCGGTACTGCTACATGTGCCGCACCGTTTCACCGTTCAATGGCACCGAAAAGTTCTGTATCAGTTGGTGGGAAAAGTTGGAGCTTTTCAACACCCGCGATGGTACCAGGTTTTTATAGCGAGTCGTTTGTGGTAAAGTTGGATAGACCGATGGACCCATGCTGGAAGCGATCACAAATTAAAAGCGTGTATCAAACGCCGGTGTACCAGACCAACCGGGCGGTTCGTCAAATATTGTTTCAAGCTTTAGAATCCTTTTCCTGACTCGGTTGGTTGGGTTGGGGGGAAAAAGACTCGAGGTGAGGAGCAATTGTACCAAGCGCGTCGGCAAAGTTAAGATACTTGCCATCAAATTTCTCAACTATTGGTCGACATTTTGCCAGCGTGTTCCGGAAACGGTTGATAGTCAAATCGCGCCAGCATGAACGTTGTTTGTTGCACATTTGACAGTCCCGCGAGAAGGGAGAGCATGATGTTTTGCAACGTTTGTAATGCCACTTTTTATATACTACCCGGGAACACACGGGCACCGGAAGGCCCGGTCGGGAAAGTTAGCGTTCCCGGTTGTTGACGAGAGAAAAAGATGCAAAGGGGGAGGGCAAAAGTTGAGTTGTTTGCTTCCAAAAAGGTTCAACTAGTCATCGTAGCCATCGTACCAGACAGTGTGACTACAACGTTTCGCGTTGGCGACGTTGAATGATGAAGTTCAGAACGATAGACAGAACAGCACAAGGGATCAGAATCAAAACTTCAAAATTGCCAACCAATGCCAGTGCTGTGGACAGCGATTGGGTCTGGAGTAGTCCGTCGGATTGTTAGTTTGTGCAGTGGGTGCACATGGTGGACGGATTTGGGATCGGCGTAATTGGCATAATACCGGAGAGTTTCACATTTTTCCGTCATGTGAAATGCAACAGCAGTGTACCTTTGGCATTTCAATCATTGATATCGATCATTACGGAAAACAAACACAACAACACGATATAACAACAAGCGTCCTGAGCTGGCTAGAAGGGTCAAATGGTGGCTTTCAAAGACAGTTTATTGCCATTGGTACGAGTGTTTTGCCATTGGTACGATAGATCTTTTGCAAATAGCCATAAAAACAGTAAATTTCACTGCCATTTTTTCTTACGTACCAACTAGTTACTTTATTATAATTTAACTAACTCATTTTAAAATAATCGGAATAAGTTTTATTGGTGAATTTCAAGTAATGTCTACTTCATGGTCACATATTTTGGTTTACCTGTTACGTTATAGACTCACTATTTTAATATCTTTTGTCATTATTTTTTTATGGTATCTTATACAATTACAGTGTTCTCAAATTAATGCATTGAAACAATGCTTTATATTGTATGACAATCAAAGTAAACGGGTAGTAGAATAAAGTTCTTGATAATGAAATACTCCAATAAAACATGTTTTCGTTAGGATTAGCAACAATCAATTTATTCCATTACTGAATATCCCTAGAAAGCTTTTGATACCTTCACCTTTACACAATGAGCTTCCGTCTTAAAATAGCACAACACAATCTAAGGCCAGGACGCTAATGTCAATCTATTGTAGGGAATAAGCTCAGTACGCTTAATCTGTTTATTTTTCCTAGAAGCCACCTCGGTAGCTAGCCTTTCACTTTAGCATGGCGTAAAATGGCTGCCTATTGGAGTGAACGCGTACACGACATGCCTGTGAAGGAAGGAAACAGTGAGATTACAGATATTTTTAGCCAAACCCTGTTGCAGAGAGTGTTGAAGGCGTTGGTGAACCTTCTTCACACATCCTTTATATCGGAATGACCTTCGATTGTCACCAGGGAGCAACAGAGATAGCACACCATGTGTAGCTCTTAAAGCTTCATTGGAATCGATAAATCAGTGAATCGCTTGAGGAGTGCTTGGCTAAAACGATGCTGACTACACAACGGTCTGTAGTGTGAAATTGATTGATAAAGTAACGAAATGATATTCATTTGAAGTAGCTTGTCGATCGATTTTTCACACATTTGCCGTCCTTAGCTGTTTCATTAATCTGAGGCAAAAAAGTGGCTGCAGACACTCAATTTAGATTTAAACCATCGTATCTCTATTGGGGCATGATAAGTCTGACCAACGGTGGCCTCAACGGGATGCCAGACAAACCGGTGTTCGAAAGACGATAGAAAGACCTACCCAAAAATCAATAACCAATCACACCGGCCAGATAAGAAAGAGACAAAATCCGCTTTCTTCCTGCAGCAGTAGACGGAAGAGTCGTTGGAGAGTGGAAGGATGTTCTTTCAATCGAACGTTGTTATTGTAACTATGCGCTTAATGTGTATCACAACAAACAACAAGCAACAATGGAAAGTGGCCGGACGGTAGAGCAAATCGAATTAAAATTCCGGTGTCGGAAAAAATCGCCACCCAGCAGACCATCTCAGCGTCGTAAATCGAGTTCGGTGGTCGCGGAAAAGGAAACCCGCAAAAGCAAAACAACGCCTGACGCTTCACAACAACAACAGAAAACCTCACAATCAAGAGGTGGGCAAAAGCATAACGCATGTGGTCACAGATTTTCCAACATTTTCGCTTCCTTTTTGCTAGCGCGCGTGACCGCACGACACCAGGACCTCAGCAAGCAGTCGGTAGCAAACGAATCGGGTCTTCGGGTTTTTTTTTGTTTGCGGTTCGTGGGTTGGAGCCGGGTTTTTACGATGCCATAAATTTATTGGCGGAATTACATACGGCAGTACTTTCGCTTTTAACGACTTCCGGATTTTCGGGTCGGCCGGTGCTGTAAGCAGATCGCCCCAAACCAAAACCCCGGAAGTGCCCGGAGATGCTACAACCTACAACCGACCACCTACCGACGTGAGGACAATCGATATTTTGGCAATGACCCGAAGAATGAAATAAATGCGAAGAAAAGCGCGCCCACCGTGGCGGAGAGGCTTGTAAGGAGCGCGTTGGTTGGTTTCACAAAAAGATTACAGTAAATTGTTGCGAACAGGGTGTGAGCGGGCCAGTTCGAGGCTGTGTGCGTGTGTTGTTGGCGGTGCCGAGATTAGGAGAGATTCAGCTGAATGACGATATTTACCCGTGGGTATAAACGCACTGATGAATGTGAGCGAACCTCTCTGCTTACCGGCGACAGGAAAATTCGAAACACGTACACGTAGAGTTTTCTTCGAGCAATGCGCTCCTGTCCGAGATAAAATTGCGGCTTATTTCGAAGTGGGAAAAATAAAGAAATCTCTTTTGTTCGTTGTTGTGAAAAGTGTTTTGCCAAGCGCTCTCTGTGGTGTGGTGGAAATTTCAAAAGTAACATTGTGGGTTTGGTTTTCCGCAAAATCGAATGTCGTGTTTATTTTACGTTTCAAGTCGTTCGTTTATATTCAAATCATTGGAACTGCAGACAAGCGGATTTCTGATTCTTTGATTATCGATTCGCTACAGCTGAAGTTAAATCCTTTCCGGAAAATAAAGCTATAAATCACTTTATCGTTTAAAAAAGTGCTAAATCCATACAGCTATAACAGAAATCCCACATAAATTGGCATTAAATGTATGATTGTAGATCTATAACTGATTGTCTAGCTGGTTGCTTTCATCTAAACCAGCGTTTATGATACTCCCAAATATCAACTACTAACGCTGGACGGAGGAAAACTATTTAAGAAGCAGGAAAAACGGAAGGATATGCTTCCCAAAATCCTGATCTCGAGTCCGTGATTTAGCTCGGGATGGATTAAGAACATTTATTAGTGGTCAGACGGACGCCTTATGCGGTCAGGCTGCGTCTGTGCCGAGCTGCATACCATTGATCTCATCTTTTCACACACAAGTCCCTCAAGAAAGACCGAACCCGAAGAACTCTTAAGTCAACGCTCCAAGGGTTGAAGCTAGTTTAGTAGAAACTTTTCTAATTAATACAGTGGCCCGTGTCTTGTCTTCTTAGCGCTGGTTGGCAAATTACCTGCACCGGTCCAAAAATCATCCTATAAAGTCATCAATAACGTTCATAAGGAAGACTGGGAGCTTGTCCGCACAACTGGAGGGCCGACCACGGTCCGAGTGTTGAAAAGTTTTGTCTATAATAATTAATTTTCATTTTGTTCCGGGTGTGTTCTGGACCGCTCGACCATCACCGCTTTGAAGCAGGGTGTGTAGTGTATTATCTTTCTCTTTTTGCGACACAAACGCTTGCACGTGTGAAACGGATTTATAATTCGATTCTGAGAACGCCCAACCAGGGAAGGTACTGATGATAATTTGCATTTTATATGCAGAAACAAAAACCAGACGAAGACAGAACACCACCCCAAAACGTTTTGGAAAATGGGGAAATTCTGGTTTGGAAAGGTTGGATTTACCTATAGAAACATTTAGTGGCTTTAAAAGATCTTCCCGGACCCGTTATCCCTTTTTTTCCTTGATGCCACTATCGTACATGAGCTACAATGGTTCGAAACTTGAAGATTCTTCTGTTCTTCGCTTTGGGTCCGGGGAAAAGGCAATGGCACGAATGGATGAAGTCGTGTGGTTTACGGCATAAGCAGCCGTCTGACATGTTTAATGAATGTTTTTGCTGCTACCCAGATAATGGTCGGTTTCAAAGCTGCTTGCAATCCTCCGTATAGGACAATACTATCGGAGTGGAGTGTGATGTGTATAGGCTCTAAAGCGCTGTGTCTCCGGTCCATTCCCTTTTTTGGAGGGTGTTTCCCAAAAACTAGCACTAGAAGAACATCATCATCGTTCGGTTTCTTCTGTTCCGCGCGGGTGAGGGTAAGGAATTATGGCTTGCGGTTTTTGGAGCCAAAACAAGGAAGTCCGGTGTTAGAGGCAGAAAACATTCCCAGCAAGCGAGAAAGCGGCATGTAAATTATCCTTCAGCATGACAAAGAGCTGGTGCGCGGAAAGTGGGAGATACGGCGAAGCGTTTCCAGGGATTACTACAAATGGTGAATATGTATTTAAGTTGCCTCCTAGCGTGGAGCTAGCTTAAGGGTTGCAGTACATTTATCCACCATCATCATTTCATTCACTTTAATGCTGGCTCGCCGTTCGGTCGTGAATCTGGACAATTTTATCTCCATTACACAGCACACGAACAACATGCCTGCTTACATACACGCACCAGACTACCCTAAACCATTACTGGTGGTGCTAGGCCCTACGTAGAACCATTAACATTGACATTCGTACACGGTGGCATATAAATAAAAACGTATCCCCTTTCGCTCTCTCTATCTCTCTCTCGCGCTCGCTCTCTTGTTTGAACAAATTGAACGTTAACTGGCGTTTTATTTCGAATTCAAAGTAGAAGTGGCCCCACCATATACCAGCATCCATTTACAAAATAGATGGCCAACATCCTTTTTTTTCTGCGCAAATACTTTCCACGACATCATGCGTCATTCTGCATGCCGGAAATCGAGTTGGATAATTTACGATCCCTGGCCACGCTTGAGGAGGGCAACAGCAAATGTTTTAATGGAAAAAATGGAGACTTTACCCGCAACCACTGCCCGGGACGCCGCGAAACAGGACACCAAGAAGGCATTATAATAACACAGTATCGATGCCCTTTTGCTACTTCTGCTCCAGCTCGTGTGTCCTCGTGCTTGGCATTGTTGCTATTCTGCCGGCACTTCATGTTCGACGAGAGCTACCCCTTTTTTACGACAATACGCGAGCATCGTTGTACCGTTTTGGTGTGGTTTAATTAAAACATAAATATTCATTCACCAGGATTCACTTGTAGGAGGGTGGATGTGTACGCGTTTTTTTGGCTTGTATTTGGTAGCTATTTTCCAGGTTTTGCTGTTCGTTAAGGAGCAGGGAGTGGGACATAGAGTGGTAATTGGTAGCGGGGCTTTTTAAAACACACAAATACAAACAGATCAAGTGGGGGTTAATTTTCAGATCGGTTGGTTGTTTTAGTAAAACATTCCCCCGTTACTGCTGGCCGGGGGTTGGTTTATTCCTTTGCCCCGTTGCAAGGATCGCACCTGAGGGCAATCTGTTTTTGGAAGCAAAACAAGTAAATGGTTTCGTGTTTATTGAGTGTGCTGCATAAGCGCCCTTGTGTACGTGTGGAGAGATTTTACGCATCAATTGATTTGCAAATAGTTGATGGAATCGCAATCGGAAGACAATAAAATCTGTAAGTGGTGAATGGTGAAGGAGTTGGGCTTCGAACGATTGGACTGCAATAACGGTAGCATTCCGTAGCAGCATTCACGTGGAAAAATATATCAATAAAGGCCTTTCCAGTTTGTACCTATTTAAGGAACAAATAACTATCGAAATCGGCTTAATTAATGCATTAATTAACACAAACAAAGCGGTTGTTTTGAAAGTTTAATTTAAAGCGACAAGGTTTAGGGGAACAAAAACAGACTGTTTTATATTTAATAGAAAGATTAGTCAGCCGGGTCTCAGAAGTGTGCTTCGAATAGAAACAGACAGGTCAAGAATTTTGATTGGCCTCCGATCGGTTCCATGAGCAAGTTCTGTTTCGAGAGCTGTTCATTTTGGCTCGCACCTTTCAAAAGTAAGAGGATTTATAGAGCCACCATCACCAGCCACCAGACCGGTCGGCGTAACGATTAGCAGACAATTTTCCACCGGTCACGGTTGGAAAACCATTATTTACGGACAAACCCATCGCCGATCGAGGGCAAACGAGGTTGTGCCCCCGGTGCATGCCGGAAGCCTCGAAACGGCTTGACTCCATTATTTACGCCAATTAGCGTGCGTTTCGGTTGCGGAAATTCGCTACCAGCTCCGGGCTACACCAAGGAATGGGGATTAAATTAAAGGGTTTTTGAAATGGTTCAGCGATGGAGATGGGATTGCGAATACATTGCCCGGGATATACAGGATAGGACACGGAACAACAATCTAGCAGCAGGTACGCAGTACGGGAATCCATTTTTATTTGCGAAGAAAGTCAACCCTATCATCAGGCAATGTGGGGGTTTGTTTCTTTTGAAGAATTGAGATGTACACATGCAGGGAGTGTTGTCACGTGCTGCTGTGATGCTTGAGTGCAGTTGAATGCATTTGATGATGCGCTTGATGCGACCAGAGAACATTGTGGTGAGCGATTGATTGATGCTGATATTGTAGGGACACTGTGGGAGGGTGGCCAATATTGCAAGGTCAGGGTCGCACGTTCGTCTGGAATGAATGGTTGAAAGTAGAGCACATTCATCTAGCGTTATTGCACTGTGGACAAAACTTTGGTCTATTTATTATCATTCCATTGGGATTTTTTTTTCAACTTGTGATAATTGGCAAGGAATTCAGAAATGGAGTATTCTAAATATTTATGCTTCAATTATTATTACCATTCTAAGTAAAATCAATTCCCATCGTGCTTAAGTATAAAAGCGTTGTGGGACTTCTTCGATCCTGTCCCATGAAATAACAACCGCAAAGGCAATTTTGTAATTTGATAGCCACTTGAAGCCATGCATCGAAGCACATCGTCATTGTCAAAGAGCAGCTGCTAGTCGCTGGAAGAAAGCAAGCACCCGATTGTGGTGTATTGTACAGAAATCACACGTCTCACAAATTGGTGTTTTATTACCGCCCGGCTCAGTTGGAAGTGGAGTTGGGTAAGGGATTTAAATGAATCCTTTCTCTGCTATGTACCCACCCACTCTACCGACTGGATCTAAAACGCAATATCAGTTACGTCCGGCGTGCCGTTTAAGCGACAACTCCTAACGATTGCATTGATGCAAACACCACACCTTTAATCCAGTATACACCACCGGTGTATTGTGTGCTTCCGACCGTTCGCACATTCGATGATATCATCGGGTTGATATGTAAAGCTCCCTGCATCGAACCACTACCAATATGCACCGACAGCCAACGCGAACCTACCCAGCAAACGAGCATTGACATAAGCCTGTCAGGGAAGCTCTGATTTATTTCCAATCGAACGGTTGCTTCTAGCGGACAAATCGGTATTGCACCGCAATCAGTGCACCCACTTCATCATCATCGTGCTTCAGAGGTCACCCCTTTCCTTCCCCATTCAAAGTTGATGAATATTAAAAATTTAAATTTCCATTACTAGTCCAGCAACACCTTCGAATCGGAACACCCGCCGGTAGGAGTGGCAGCAGCAAACCCACCCCCCCTTTGACTCCGAGCGCCATCTCGAGATGGTAGAGAACCTGATTAAGTCAAGTGACGCTAGACATTGCTGTCAAGAGTGCATTCCTTTATCGATGGTAGCAGGGAACCGGTACGATGACAACAGTTTGACAGGATGCAGAAGCATTAATTAAGGGCTTCATTTGAATTTCTTCCACCAATGGAAGTTGTCTGATGGGTTTGGGGAAGAAGCAAATTGTTTACTCTGGAAGGAAATAATGAAGATGGTGAACAATTACGCGTGGTGGTGTTACGGCAAAGTAAATATCCTGTTTTTGTCACTTGGTTGTATTACCTTTCGCGTTTTTTATTTGACTTCTCTAATGGATAGGATATCTGAGACTCTAATTACCCACAGCTGCAAAGTAAGAAGAATAGGTTTCAACATTTGATCGGTCTTAGCTTGCATCTCATATGAATCGGCGATTGACACATGATTCGAAGACATTACTAGAACATCCTTATCTGTTGTTGAGCGATGAATAGGTAAAAATAGCGTACCTGGCGTTGTATGTTTTTCATGCGTAGTACATATGTTAGGTCGGAAAATACGGCGTCTAGCCGTCATGTTGGAAATTAAATAAATAAATATGTTAAGTCGTTAAAAAGAAACAAATAAATAAAGTAAGGGTTAAAAACTATTAAATAGTACGAAAGAAATATAAAAGAACCAAAACAAATGAATAAAATTATGTAAATATAACTATAAATAAGGTTTTATAATAGCTATATCACAAGGAAATCGATAAACAATTCCTTTTTTAAGCGTTGATAGGCTTCTAATGCATTGATTTGTTGAGCAGTTTAATGTACCTCTGGTCGGAAAACATTTTTGTGATGATTTGAAATTTTCGCTTACCTAAAAAGAAATAAGAGAAAACGGTAAATTAATATCGTATTAAGATTGCACTTTATTTCTAGTAAATATTATGTTTACTTTAACTTCATTTGTACACTGAAGGAACCAGAATGTGTTAGGTGTACCACGAATTGAAAAAAATATCTATCTAGCTATGAGACACTAACATTTCTGACACACATAATTCTGGTGATAATATATGCCAGATGGTCTTGAAAAAGTTGTTACACATAGCAAGAAGATAAGTAGCGCCATTTTATATAATTATTATTACTATTCATTTGTGACAATAAAGTAAAGCTGAATTGCAGTTGAGCCTTATACAAAAGATAGCGTACAAAAACCACCCAACAGCAACACATATTCATAAGCCCTCGATGCGAAAAAACATAAATTGTCAGAGTTCTGCTATAAAACATAAGTGACCGCTCGTAAAGAAAATGAAACTCCAATACCGTGCTTCCGACATTGCGAGAAAGGAAAAAAAAAAGTTCCTTTATGACATCCAATTGATCTCGTACAGTTGGCCTTTCCAGGATCATATTTATTCCTACCCAGAATGTCACTAATGTCATTTGACGTAACACTCGGACCAAGTGTGAGCGTGTGTGCTACCAAATTGCAATATCTTCGTTACGTTATGGCTCTTTCCTTCATGGTTTAATCCTAAACGGAAGTTTTGTGACGGTTTGCCGTGCGCTATCATCGATTTATGTACAGCGATAAACGGTTTAACGATTACGTCCACTACACTGCCACCGAAGTGGACAGAGATCGCGTCATCCAACCACATACTTGATAAAGAACAACAAACGATACAACGTGTGTGCGTGTGTCAAAATTAATTGTCTTTATTCTTACGAAGAATATTCACGGTAAACCGGGGTTGTGTTTGGCTATCACATTTCATTCGGGAAAATGTTCTTCTCGGATAAGTGGTGTTAGACTCCAAAGAACACTGAAGACGACGACAAACTCACCCTATCAGAAGAATACGTAAGTTATTCCATCTTCTTAATTTTCGATCAACCCTTCAGAGAAGGTTTGCAGCAAAAGCTATTGCCTGCATGAAGATGTTCATTCGTATGCAACCTCTTTCGGTAGTGAAACACTTTACCAGCGATGTGATTCGGTCCTTACACTGGATAAGGTGAGCTTGAAGCTGAAGTTTTTATCCACCCGGAAATAAAACAACAGACATGCCACTGTCGAACAAGCAATTCAGAGGCATCATAGTGTCTGCTCAAGCGTTGATAACAAACAGAAACGCTTTCCTGCAAGTTGAGGAGAATATTTCAATTATGTTTTCTGCCGAAAAGTTTGCCCGAACGAACTCACTTCCCCCGACGACACCGATAGCTGTCACCTGCCTGACAGGAACTTCTGCTGCAAGTCTCACAACGCTAGAGCACATCGCTGCCAGCGGATATAGTGAGCGAATGATTTCTGATTATTTCTTTGTCTGAAATATTCGCATTAAGAAAGTATGGCCAACGTTCGTCCACTCGGACGAAAGTTCCGCACGAAAAGTCCTTTTGTTCAAGGGCACTTGCAGCGAATTGGAATTATGATAAATGTACGTCTTGGGATGGGCGATGAGCCGGAAACGCCGATCGCCAAGCACACCGGCGATTCAATCCAAGGGATCGAACACTCTTGGAAAACTGCCCGCGGCTTGCCATTTTGGTTTGGAAGATTATGAGGACGGCACCAAAGACAGTTCCGGCCAAAGGGCGACTGGACAGTGAGGTTAAGACACGGAAGACAGTTCCTGTGAAAGAAGTGAAGAAGCACTAGCACAAACAAAGGACAATTGGGGAAAAATTATCAGCGACGTCTGATTGACTTTGAGTGTTTTCGAGTGTGAAATGTTTGTCTCTTACAAATGGTGGTCCTTTCATCCTGAGTACTGTAACAAAGCACGAACACGGTACGATGGTGATGCAAATGATGAAAGGCAAGAAACGATGATGAACTATTTCCAATGGACCTATGGAACTTTGACAAACGGAGAATGGCAAAGAAATATCGTTTCATTATTGAATGTCACGAAGCTGACGGAAGAGCTCAATCATCTTGAGATAAAAATTCAGTTCGTAGTGCAATTTTAAGTTAAAAAAATATGAAAAATTATAAGCCATAAATTACTATCCGCATATTTTTCTTCCAAATATGATATTTAACATAAAAGAAACATTCTTGTTGAAAAAAAATTAATATAAAATTTTCCGGTAATAAGTCATCCAGTCACGTGTCACACGAAAACGATATAATTAAGCACTGTATGCATCCGCAATATGCGAAGCAGCAGTATGTAACGGCGATGAAAACTTCATTTTATATCAACTTCTGGCAAGAATTTCAAGCGAGCGCCACACCGAAGGAAGTGCCAACGCGGACGAGCATAAATTAATACTTGAGCCGTCACATCCGGTGCCCGTGCGGGAGTGTGCACCTTTCGGGACGGGAAACTTTCCATCCTCGTTACCTTACGCGGACTTGGCCAGTGCTTCGCTTCGGGCATGTATTTTCCACCAGTGGTACCACCTGCCAGCGCTTTGTGGTTTGGAGAGGGAAAACTTTCTTACTCTTCATTTATGATCCTGCTTAGGGATGCGGGTGACCGAAGACGAACGTAGGCAAATATGAAACGTAAAGGGCTTGGCAAGTGTGCTCTTTTGCTCTGGAACTTTTGCTTAACCGTACAGCATCTTAAGAATACGGGGGGATGATGACAAGAGCGTTGTTTTTTCTAATTCCTGTTTTGCAGGGAGTGTAAAAATTTAATTTCATCATGTTTTATGTAAATTAAACAATGACACCATTTTTACAGCTTCGATAGGGTATCTTGTTGTGTGTAGCGGGTATGAGAGATTAGATGCAAAGTTTTCTGTTGGAAATATATTGCTCTTTTTTGTCGTTTCGTATTGGAATGGGAATATTAATCTCTTGGTTTTATTGCCAAGAAGATTGCGTTGAAATATGGTAGAAAATCCATTAACACAAGCAATTTGACAACACCAGAGTAAAATCAAAAGATATTAGCGAAAAAAAAATTCAATTCAGTAAATTGATACAAGCAAATATTACATGCAGTATGAAGCTCATAATGAGTTCGTTCTTTTTATTCTCAAGGCGGTTACTAAAAGCGTTGTTCTTCTAATGAACGATTCATCCGCTGTGACGCTAAGTCGAAAACGGGAACCTGTCAGTAAGCGGTCCTTTTTTGCCAACGATTTGCTGAGCCGATTATACTGCTACAGATGAGAACGAACAGGATAACGGAAGCGGCTTGTAACACTCTCCGAGCGTTGTGAATGTTTCTGTGTACATTACAAGCTTTCGAAAAGCTCGTTCGTAGGGTAGGGCTCGATGTTTTTGTTACGCGGAATGTTTGTCTCTTACAAATGGTGGTCCTTTCATCCTAAGTACTGTAACAAAGCACGAACACGGTACGATGGTGATGCAAATGATGAAAGGCAAGAAACGATGATGAACTATTTCCAATGGACCAATGGAACTTCGACAAACGGAGAATGGCAAAGAAATATCGTTTCATTATTGAATGTCACGAAGCTGATGGAAGAGCTCAATCATCTGGAGATAAAAATTCAGTTCGTAATGCATTTTTAAGGCAACATTTTTTTTTGAAAAATTATAAGCCATAAATTACTATCCGCATATTTTTCTTCCAAATATGATATTTAACATAAAAGAAACATTCTTGTTGAAAAAAAGTTAATATAAAATTTTCCGGTAATAAGTCATCCAGTCACGTGTCACACGAAAACGATATAATTAAGCACTGTATGCCTCCGCAATATGCGAACCAGCAGTATGTAACGGCGATGAAAACTTCATTTTATATCAACTTCTGGCAAGAATTTCAAGCGAGCGCCACACCGAAGGAAGTGCCAACGCGGACGAGCATAAATTAATACTTGAGCCGTCACATCCGGTGCCCGTGCGGGAGTGTGCACCTTTCGGGACGGGAAACTTTCCATCCTCGTTACCTTACGCGGACTTGGCCAGTGCTTCGCTTCGGGCATGTATTTTCCACCAGTGGTACCACCTGCCAGCGCTTTGTGGTTTGGAGAGGGAAAACTTTCTTACTCTTCATTTATGATCCTGCTTAGGGATGCGGGTGACCGAAGACGAACGTAGGCAAATATGAAACGTAAAGGGCTTGGCAAGTGTGCTCTTTTGCTCTGGAACTTTTGCTTAACCGTACAGCATCTTAAGAATACGGGGGGATGATGACAAGAGCGTTGTTTTTTCTAATTCCTGTTTTGCAGGGAGTGTAAAAATTTAATTTCATCATGTTTTATGTAAATTAAACAATGACACCATTTTTACAGCTTCGATAGGGTATCTTGTTGTGTGTAGCGGGTATGAGAGATTAGATGCAAAGTTTTCTGTTGGAAATATATTGCTCTTTTTTGTCGTTTCGTATTGGAATGGGAATATTAATCTCTTGGTTTTATTGCCAAGAAGATTGCGTTGAAATATGGTAGAAAATCCATTAACACAAGCAATTTGACAACACCAGAGTAAAATCAAAAGATATTAGCGAAAAAAAAATTCAATTCAGTAAATTGATACAAGCAAATATTACATGCAGTATGAAGCTCATAATGAGTTCGTTCTTTTTATTCTCAAGGCGGTTACTAAAAGCGTTGTTCTTCTAATGAACGATTCATCCGCTGTGACGCTAAGTCGAGAACGGGAACCTGTCAGTAAGCGGTCCTTTTTTGCCAACGATTTGCTGAGCCGATTATACTGCTACAGATGAGAACGAACAGGATAACGGAAGCGGCTTGTAACACTCTCCGAGCGTTGTGAATGTTTCTGTGTACATTACAAGCTTTCGAAAAGCTCGTTCGTAGGGTAGGGCTCGATGTTTTTGTTACGCGGAAAGCGACGGTAGACACTTCTGCGGGGAATAATTAAATATCAGAACTTTATGAATTCACACAAGTGTTTCTTGACGATGCCGGGAGACAACTCTGCGTGTATGTCTACCCAGAGCGTACAGATAGCGTTAATTGTAGGTTAAGTGAGCAACTGTTACAGCACCACTCTGGTGTAAAGTTCAGTTTATCCGGCAGGTTGAAAGCCCGAGTGTGTGTGTGTGTGTGTAGTACAAATGTAATTAAAATAATATGATCGTGTACACGAGTCCGGAAACGATAACGTGGCTGTAAGGAACAAAGGCACACGGGCTAGAGGTGTGTGAGCAATGAAAAGGAAAGATTCCCTTAAGACATCGTTTCCCGTCCGAATAAATCTCGCACAGTGCAGTGCCGATGTGTTGGGCGCGCTAAGCTGAAGTTAATTAGGACAGGATTTGTCTGCTCACCGGAATGATAAGATAATGTTAAACAAATTCTAAATAATGTCGATCGGAGAAAGTGGGCGGGATAACGTGTTGGAAAGTTTGCCAAATGCTCCTTTGAGAACGATTGCTTCACTCCACCAGCTTGTCTTTGCCTTGAGTTGAGTTCAGTAGGAACGGGAAGGATTAAAATTCGTTCTAAAACCGTTGAGCTTTAAAACTCTTCGAAGGAGCAATTGTCTGTTGACGTGAATCTGATCGAGTGGAAAAATGGCACTAAACGAGTAGAGTTTCATCTAACGTATAAAGCCCCGGGAACGTGTGACCCCCTTTTGCGAAACGTTCAGTATCGTGAAAACGATTATTTGATTTGTTGCACAATATTGCACCAGTTTCATTTCCCGTGAGCAGAGGCCGACTGCATCTTCGGTACCAAACCAACGTGCTTTACGGTGACTGATTTCAGACAAAACACTGTTCGGTTGATGCGTTCGACATTCTTCGACCTTTTGCTCCAATTGCTCTGTGAGTGTTATATTTCCGCATGCGGAGCGTTTCATACCGTGCAGCCACAAGAAATGGAAGTCTTTAGCAAAACCGAACCCAAATCACCGACATCCCTTCAGTTCTGCTGGCTTCGTTTGACCGAGGACGTATTCTTCACCGAGATGTGCAGAAAGTATGGTTGTTTCTCCATCTGAACCGACCCCGAGGGGATTCGTATTCCCTTACGACTTTGGTCAGGCTTTGAGTGTCGAATCGCTTACAAAGTCACCCATTCGCAAAGCTTGTTTGTTTATTGGGTTTCCATTTTCATCGAACCTCGGTTGACGAGCGACGGTAACAGGGCGCCGATCTTTGTCACGTGGTTTGCTGGTGGATAGTTTCCTATTGCTACCAGGAGCAGCTTACGGAAGAAGAAAATACAGAACAGAGCAGAAGTCCCCTGTTTTCTGCAATACTCTCGCCTTCATCTCTGCAGTCAATGGAGCTCAAAGTCGAATTTGTTTTTCTCCTCTTGCCGCTTGCTTTTCCACCGCACGCAACCCAGCGAATCACCGCTTCCGGGTGTCAATATCGTAAGGGAATTCTGGATTGTTATTTATTTGACATTTGTAAGACATGGTAAAATGCATCCCGGAACTCAACCTGCCCTCTGGAGCTGTTGGGATTCTTGTTGGAGAATAGGATCTTCTTTTTTTTTGTTGTAGTGCGTAATCGGATCTTTCGTTGACATGTTTTCGGGGGTAGCCAACCGAAAAGGTGTTAGTTTATTGCTGTTTGTTGTGCGAAGCGATTGGCAAAAGATTACGTTTAACCGTGGGCCATTTGATCAAGCGAGTTGATTGTTTCATCAATTATATTGAGTTATCATCCTTAATTGGTCGAATGTTATTGACAATATCTTATGTTGCGTGCCGGAATATCCGGAATGTAATTAGTTTGTAGAAGACTCAAAGATCTATAGATTCTCACGAAATGAAATGAGGCTCATCAGGTTCGAAATAAAAGCTTCCCATGATAAAATAGAACAAATGAGGATTAGCTCTAAGTTAAACAAAAGATAAGCTTCTGAAGTATTCCAAAATTGTCGTATGGTATCAATTTACTTGTGTTTTAAAAACTCTCGTACTTGTCATTCATTCATTGTTAACGAACTTTCTCACAGCTATTTGAATATCCTAGGACATTATTTCTATAGATAGGCCAATCATCGTAAATGTTTTAAAGATATTCAGATTCAGGTAAAATTTCTGGAAATAATGGCCAGAATTAATTTGCATTAACAAAAACATTTCAAAATACCTAGTATAAAACAAGGATAAAACAATAACAAAAATCACATGCTATTTTTATGAACAATGTGTACATTTCTTAATTATCTGTTTAATGTTATTCACCTTATTTTGTTCTAATAATAATTCTACTTTTTTAAATTCTTTAAAGTTTTGTTATTTTATTTCATAAATTCAAACTCAAACTTCAATATATTTTATAAAATGTTTTAAGCACTCGTTTCAAAAACAGAACCTTGATTATCGGGTTTATAAAAGGGCGGCCCGGTGGTAGATGCGACAGCGGCGCCGGTCTTCACACGGCAGGACCGAGGTTCAAGTCTCATCTGGGCCGTTCCCCCATAGTGAGGACTGACTATCCAACTATGCGGTAACAATAAGTCTAGTAAGCCAGAAATGGCAGGCATGACCTTAAGAGGTCGTAAGCCCAAGTAAGAAGAAAAATCTTTTTAAGCGGTAACTGTTTTATAAGAATAGTAATAGAATCAAGGATTAAGCATAGAAACAAGTATGAATCTTCTCAAATGAATTACTTAACTTTAAAATCTAACAAAATTAAACTTTTAAATAAACAGCTGTTTATGTTTATACTAAAAGCATGGATAGTTTAATACTATTTTAAACGTCTTAATTTATATTTTCCTAGATATTAAAAATAAGCATTTCATTAAAAAGTAATCTCTTAACTGCCAATAACTAATACAATATTTTTGTAGCATTTAGTATTCACCCCTTTTCCCCTTTAATTAGTTAAAATCGAACCAAGCTTAAAAAGTGATGATAGCAAGTGTAAAAAGCATAGTCACTTATCCGATGGCACAGCGATACAAATTCAATGAAAACTCACTCGAATGGAAATGATAGGATAGAAGCGTGCGAAAGGATTTATCTGCCTGAAATATCTGTCATCCCCATCGCGATGCAATAAATCAAACACGCAAAACGAGTCAGTGAACATTTTCCAGTAAAGTTGTGTATGGTAACATGCTGGTTGATAGCAAGAACCGCGCAAAACGTTAGACGCGACAGTAAAAAAGAGGATAACATAATAGGAACACATCACGTTTACTGCCGTAGGGGAAAAAATTGAAGGTAGTTGCTACCTTTAAATCACGAAATGTATTAATTCCAGAGCATATCTAAAATCGAATCACAATTATCTTACTAATGGATGTGATTTGCTTGAGATGTCCTTACACTTAAATCAAACCCCTTAAAAGCACGATAACACGATCGACCGAACCCGTATCCTCTTGCGATGCAGACAGTAAAGGTGATCATTATCTTAAATATAATGATATTCCGTTTTCCGAAGATGCTGTACCAAGTGGTACGGCATTTGCTCGAAAGTCATAACATTCGAGTGAAATTACCCGAATGGAAATTCTTCGTACTGAGACAACGTTCTCATCCTAGCGCACCCGGCGTAAGAAAGCGTTCCAAGAGATATAGGCAACCGGATGTTATCGTCTTACCAGCATACGTAATATTTTTTCACAGCATGTTGCTTGTAGTCTGTAGTTTATTGTTATGGTCATTGAAAATGAGGGTATCCTTGCAGCACCGGTACGCCAGGAAATGCAAAGGATCTGTCTCAACAGCATTACGCATTGCCTGGCAACGTTGGAAGCATCTGAAAACAACAGATCCGCTGGATGGAAGCGAGAGGCGAATATTTGGAGGCAGGCAGGCTTCATACTCTCTGCATGCGGTGACCTGTGTTGTCACAATCGTTGCGCATGCTCCTGTTCCACCGTTTACCGGGAGGGAGAAGAAATCCTGGAATTCGTTTCCTGCATGCCCGTACGCCCGCAAAAGGGAAATGTTTATAGATCGACAGTCAAGTGTTGTGTAGTGCGCGTGGAACATTCTTTGTGTCGAGAACGACGGCGGCAGATAATGGAACACGCAGCCTGAAGTAGTGAGACTTCACAAAGACTAACGCATCCCCCAAAAAGGAAGCAAAATAACGCTCCGGGTGAATATCCTCGACCAAACACACGAGCTCTAGAGTTCACGGGTGGATGTGAACCGTGAAAAAAGGTACAGCTCTGGAGGGGAGTGTATCCGTTGGTGTGTCCCGACCGAGAAGAAGAAGGACATTGATCGAAGCTTCATTCATAAGTTTGCTTCAAGCGTTCTCAGGGAGAGAGTTCTCGCACGGAAGTTTCTTATCACAGCATTCACTAGAATTTCTCTTCCGTTCAAGCGATATCTCTTGCTCGTAGTCTCCGTCTCTCTTGGGTTGAGAAATTGTATACCACAACATTAGCGCCATCATGTGAGCCTTGCTCGCTAAAGGATGTTTGTGAGATAAAATGTACTTGAAGCGGAGAGCAAATAAATGTTTCCGCATTGTTTTCCACCCAGGTGGAGCAAGTACATACAACCACTTCGCTGGTAGATAAACACACAGACACTCGCACACTAACTGCCGGTATGTGCCTTCGTTTTTCATGGTCACATGATAATGATGCTGATGATGGCAATCATTACGCTACTCCGTGATTCACACGTTGGAAAAGTTGGAAAAAATTCTCAGCACCAAGAACACAAAATCGACAGTTTAATCCTTACCGGTCGTACCACTATTCGGAACCATTAAAATGAAATCTCCTGCTGGCGCTTCCGGGATAGTGTAACGTGTGTCGAATGCCAACTGAAAACCACAGTTTTTCTTAATGTTTCACAGCATGTTCATTCTTAAGGCCACCTAGTCCATGTCTCGTCTATGTCTGTCACGCAAAGTCCCGACGTGACGAACCGTTTTTCTCGACCGTAGTCATTTGGTACGAAATTATGCAGACACTTTTTCGGCCATCCAACCCGAGCCTGGGTAAAGTTTTGCCTAGCGCAAAAGTCTGGTCTGGTGCAACAACGATTTCGACGTAGCTCACATTATGCGGCTGCATAACAGAATGGGCGTGTACGTGTGTATGTGTGTGTGTATGGGTGTATAAACTGTATCCTTTAAGGAAGCAACGAATGGTAGGATTATCGCAAACGCTCCATGCAAGACACGCAACCGGTACGATAATGAGCCAGACGCCCGGTTGGATCACGGAGCACGGTTCCGGATTCGCCCGTACGTGCGCACTACATTCAGAGGTCGGCGTTATGGGGCATGTAGCGAATGATGGACCACCCAAACGATACCGCCGGGACGCACAAAGTTTTTGGTGAGATTTTTATTGCAAGCCTTTTTTTTCCTGGTTCCATTTTTCCCACCCAAAAGTCACTCTCTCGTTCATTCCTGCACACGGCTGGTTTGAAGTTTCTCACGGCCATCGACCCGAGCCCGAGGTCGGGAAAATAATTTAATTCATTCGACTTTGAAATAATACGACACGTTCAACTGGGATTTTCCATACAGGGATGGCTGGTAAATTCATGGGGGAGTGAGTTAATGCTAAAGTAGCCTTACCGACCCGGTGGTGCGCGACCAAAGCTGAGCTGATGGTCATTAATGCAAGGAATTTATGCAAATGCTGCTCCGCGACAGAGGTATTGCCAAAAGTGGGGCCTCAAGCTGGAAATTGCATGGCAGGAACGATGGTCGGAAAAACTTTTACGTCCTCAAATAAAGTCCTCTTTAGATTTTTTTTAAATGTGTTCAAAAAACGGCATAAGGACCTCAGAAATAAGGTGAAGTGTCAGGGAGTTGAGAGGTTCAGAGTAAGTAACATTTTTTGCTTGCTCATGATTTAATGGAACTGCATGATGAAAGTGCAAAGAACAATAAACAGAACTAGTAAGTGTGAACAGTTTGTGGGATGTTTTGGAGATTTCCATTTTATCATGATCGTTTTGCAAGTTGTGAATGTGTTCGTATGCGATTTTTATTTAATTTCCCTTTAGTTGTAACGAACTCTTCTGAAAAAAGGCTGTTTTGTAACTTTCCTTACTTGGTGTAGTAAGCTTCACTGCAAAGCAGCTCGCTTTCGAGACGGATTCGTGCGATAAGGCGTTTTTGTGATTTTTTGTGTGTAATAAGGTAAGCTCTCTGTGGCTAAAAAGCACACCAAGGTTTTAAGCATTTTATGGGTTTCAATTAGGGTAAAGGGGTGCGAACAGCATTTTTAAGCTGATTAATTAACTGATAGCGTTTCGGGACCGTTTGCGGTACCGGTACGACGTAAAGCTCTGGCACGAACCGTTTGTCGCTGTTTTTTCCTTTCGCTGGATTGCAGGACTTGTTGAAGGTTGGAAATATTTTCTATCTGGCGCTAACAAAAATACTTCCAAAACGGAAAGCTAACTCAAAGCGAACACGCCACGGGTGTGCGTTTCGGCAGGTGACAAATTGAATTTATTCTTTCCCTCGAGCGCGTTTTGCGCGGGACCCGCTTTGGCCCTACCCTAGTGGGTGGTATGCAGTAGAACATAATTATTTCGCATAGTGGGAGCGATGTTTTGGAGGGTGTGTAACATGAATGTGGATGCTTTGCAAATTGCGTGGTGTTTTGTGGGGGAGTTGATAAAATTGTTTATTTTGCTGTTTTGTGCTACATTGACCGAGGCAAAATTCATCCTCTCCTTTTTACCGCAACAGATTTCTGTGGATAATAGAGGTGGTTGACCACGGTGCACCACGTCAAGAGAGGACGCTATGATCGTCAGATGCATTAAAAAGGATCCTTTATAATCTTCTTTCAAGTTGCAAACGGATTTTCAGTTATATGTATCGGACCGGACAATCAGACGACGTGCCGTTGAAGCCGGATTATTCTTTCGACGTCCTGCGAAGAAACCTCTGATTTCACTTAAGAACCAGAAGAAAAGATTCCTGTTTGCACAATCTCATATTGGGTGGGATGTGCGAAAATGGCGGTCGGTACTGTTCAGTAATTAGTCAAAGTTCAACATCTTCGGAAGCGACGGTATTTGCCGTGAACGTGAAGATCGTTAATCAGCGAATTGATCGAGAAGATGTTCGAAATGAGGATCAGTTGTATGCCCAAACACAAAAGGCTTGGGCAGCAATTCCACAGAACATGTTTGGCCACCTGATCGAGTCTGTGCCTCGCAAATGCAAGGCCGTAATTGAAAATAAAGTATTCGCTACGAAATATTGAAAGGCAAATTGATTTTGGTAAACGAAACGCAAAGTTGCACTTGTTTTGTCCAGGAGGAAAACATTGACTTTTAATTAATTCTGTTTTTTATGAATTAATATGTATAAATAATGGTTGTTTTTGTTGTAATAACCATTAAAAGTACTGTTTGTACAAACTACAAAACATTTTTATCAAAATTTCCTTTTTATGAACTTTCTATGTAGAGATTGATGATTGGGATTGACTGGTTGCAAATGTTTTGTCCAATACTGTATATTTTATTCATCAGATTTTACCTCAATGTTCATCATATTATTGTATTGACCGTCACTGTACAACGTAAAACTTTTGTACACAATAATAAAATTTATCGATTTCCACAAGAAAACACAAATACAAAAACATATGAATGAATATTTAGTTTTTATATAAATATTAATTTAAAATTACGTTAGGCATTTAGCTACGTTTGTATAGCTTTGTTTTGTTGCAAACATTTTTTTAAAAGAAAAGTCCCTGCCTCTATGAACGTTTATATAAAGAAGGTAAACAAATCTAAAAACACAAACTGAATCTGTATTATTAATTGATAGTGAAACAGTTGTCAGTAAAACTAAAGAACATTAAAATAAAAAAGGATTTTATAATCTGCATTCCAGATTTTCAGCAAACCATATACAATTTAGTTATGCTTGATGGACACTAATGTCTATGTTTAAAAAAAAAATCTCCAACAGAGCTTTTATGCATTCGAGTGTACGGCATGAAATAGTTAAATAGATTCCATTTACGCATGTAAGTGAATGGATTACGAGTGCTGTTATCATATTTAGTGCATACTGGCCATTTGCCGGTCTGATGCAACACCATAATCTGTTCAATGGAACTGACAAACCGGGGAAGGCAATGTCGGCGTGAGAATTTACTTTTTTTTTTAATGTGCGATTCTATGCGTTTGATCCTTGTGGAAAGCACGTTTATCGCTCTTTTTTAAAACTTTCAAACCCGTTTTCCCGTTCTCCAACCCAGAACACATAACTTAGATTAGTCTAAGGACCACCTAAAAATTCATCCTCTCCTTTTTACCGCAACTCAATCCCCTCCCCCCCCAGCCCCACATCTCCCCTCTCTACTACTCTTTCACATTTTTATTGAATCTGTTTAAAAACAGCAACTTTTATGCCTTTTTTCTCCCACCGCTGAAGAACAAGCGGTAGCAAACGCTTCCGTCCGCCGTAAATCATTTCATATTGTTTGAAGAGCGATCGACACGGTTCACTTTGCACAGGGGGGGGCAGGCTGGAAGCTGAAGGACCGCAAAAAACAAACGCGCCTTTACCATATCCGTGGGATCCGGGCGCAGGGCGGGAAAACAAAATCAAACCGTAACGTTGAAACACAAAATAAAAAGGAAAATGCGAGAAATGCTAAACAAACTTTTGTGAAGCTGCTCCTCCAGCAGGGGAGTTTTCCTTCTCGCGCGCTTTGTTTTTCCGGGCGGGTGGCACCCGGGTCGAAACCGGAAATGAGCACCAGCAAAGTTGGGTTCCCGTTCCTGTGTTTACCCGCTGCATCCCATTTTCCACGTGCGCGTTCGCGCTCGAGTGGTGCTGGTGTGGAAAACAAATTTCCATCCGTTCAAGCTTTTCTGCCTAGCGTAGAGGGGTGATTTTGCAAGAGAGTACGTGGTGGATACTGAATGGAAAAAAAATCTTCCCCAAAAAGGAGGAATTTAAAGCCGTTTGGGAGAGAAAAAAAATGATAACAAAAAACCATGTACGCACACGCACGCGGACCAACATTTAGATCCTTGACCAAAATCCATCGCTGCGCCTGTGTTGGGTAAATCATCAAGTGGCCATTTTTGTGTGGCTCTTGCTCCGAAGGACACATATACGCATTTACGTATCTCATACGCCCAACAGCTTGCCCTGGTGAGCCCTTTTTGCATCAAGCAACCTTTCATTCTTCGGTGGTTCCCCCTTTTTTTGATGGATGGAAAATGATATGCTTCAGCATGTTTTCGGATGTGGTTCATCTGCATTCAAATACACAAACCTCACCACCTGCCGGCCGTCGCACCAACTTCAGACAACCGCTCGGATGCTCTCTCTCCCTCTATCTCATCAGGCAACCGCAGACAGATTTGGCACCTTTTCTACGAGTCGGAAACGCCTGATACGTCGTACCGGAGCGCACTACCATCGTTGTTGGGGAACAGGAAATTGCAGGAAACTGTTGGCCGGCTGATGTATGTATCCCTTTTGTCTGGCCATAAGTCGAGAGCGAATGTGTGAGTAAATCAATTTGCATTCTTTATCAGTGCTTCCGGTCCGAAGAGACGACCCCCGAATACGCTCGTACTCTTATCGCAGGGCTCGAGGGAAGCCGTGCAGAAAACTGGCCGGGTGTCGGGTTTTCGGTTCGTGAGGAAGGAAACGCAACCGAAGCAAATGGAGCCCGAGGGGGAAAGCTGTAAGCCTGAATGAAATTCACACACATAATAATGAATATTGATGCAGTAGTCGTCCGCCTACGGGCGGCCTGTAGAAGTGTTGAAATTGAAAATTCGCTGCGGTCTGAGCGTGGGTGCAGAGAAATCACTTTCAATGTAAACCATTCAAAGTGTACGGATGAATGTTTATTTTAGTGTAACGCCAATGTTTTTGACCAAAGCATTGGCTTCAGTAAGGGATTACCAAAGCAAACTGGCTGGATCTAAAATAGTATAATAAAGTTGAAATAAATATGTCGTATGTCTAAACACAGAATAATTTAAGATTTAATTTGATTACTTCACAAAAATCAACAATACGTGAAATTAGTGTGATAGGAGTAAGTATACCACAAATTGCACATGATTGTTGGTCTCTGTGGACCAATTTTTCCAACGCAACGGTTACATGCAGTGCGGTACAAACAAAGTAATCAAAAAATTTCCACACATCCAACACCAGACACTTGCACGAGGGAAGCAAGTGGAATAGACACGTGCTCGAGAGCTGTTAAGCATCTGGCAAACCCTTAGTAACTGCAGACGCAACATGGAATTTGCAACTCATAACGACCAATGACACTAACGTCTAGGGAAGCGAAAAAATCGAGCGAGCCAGCCCCTTTCCTAAACCAGACTCAACTCCAAACCAGCTTTTACAACCCTTGTGCGTTATGACATTTTGCACATTGAAGTGTACGCACAAGTACGTGCGCACATATTACGCGGCGACAAATCGTGCCAATGAAATTTGTGTCCCGCACTCGTTGGAGGACTTTTTTGTTTCGTGTCCGGAGCGAATTTTGTTTCACGCCAGCTATGCTATCGAGATAGGCCGTGTAACGTAGTGTAATGCTACAATTTCAATGTGCGTTATGAGAAGCTGATTGCAGCATTGCGTTGAAGAGTGTGTGTGTGTGAATGATGCTGGTTGGGTGGTTTTCGGCATTCGTTTCAACGCAATGATCAAAGGGCGCCTCGTTGGCGTCTGACACAGTGGTAACCACTTCATGTGGGGTTTTCTGATTTATGATTTTACTATTTTTCCCTTACCGATGAAGGGTATTGCAAGCGCGAGTGTCTGGCAGAATCGATGGACAGAACACAGGGCCAGAAAGAATATCTTAATTATTATGAATTATCCTTTGTGTTTCTTTGGAAATTGCAAAATAGCGTAAATCAACTTTAAGATTACGGCTAATTACTAATAATATTTACAGATAGTTTGTTATATGTTTGGACAAATTTAAAAACAAACGATAAGTCATCCGGTTTTCTGAGGAACTATTAAAAGTAATCAGAATAAATATTACAGATAAATTATTATAAAACAATATTGTAATATCCTTGATGTTTTCCTTCCATTGTCCACACAAATCGAAACAAATCCTTCGTTAAATATCTAACACACCGAACCACTCCGATTAGGTACCGTGACAACAGTCATTAGCGACAGATATCCTTCAGCACCAGCAGCATAACGATGGGAGCAACTTACGTTCATCGCCAGCCACCCAGAAATGGAAAACAAAAGTCAGACAACACCCTCCATCTGACACATTCAGGTCCTTTAGCACGTGTTCGGTCACGAGATCAGCGATACTTGCAGGGTTGCCCTGGGTACAAAAAGAAAGGATATCAAATTCATGCGCTGTAACAAAAACCATCAATTATAAAACCGATCATGTGCCGAATGCGGCTGTCCCTTAGTCGTTATCCGTTTTGGGGTAAAAACCATGCAACCAACCTATCCGCTGGTCAACGGGCAGGAAGTGCACATTGAAGGGGTCGTCCTTTTAATGGGTACTTTGTGGGTGTGTTTTTTTCTGCTTGTAGTTGCACTGCCGTAGACGTTTTATGACGGTTGAGAATGTTATAAGTGAAATTGTGAAAATACGAAAAAACACACACAATCTTAGCGTCTGGTAAAATCAAAATTCAGACTTATTGATTATGCTACGTGCTTACGTGTTAGGATATTCCCTTGGAAAAGCTTCGTCTTGTTTTGTGTGTGTGGTTGTGGGCAATATCGTTTCACTTTATCGTTACGGTACAATGGCAGATGCAATTGCAACCAGACGGTGGGCGAGAAAATTGCCAAAAGTGGCAAAACATAGTAATTCCACCCGGGTCCTCCTGCCGATCATGTTCAGCCGTTGTCGCCCGGGTGGCCAACAACCAAACTCCCTAATGATAACGTCGGCTAATTTCTTTCTCACACGAAAGCACTCCACAAACACATTGGCCGGTTGGAACAGATTTGCCAAACACAGAGGGTTCTGTTGGGATCAGACGATTTCAGTTCTTCAGTTCTTAGTCGAGCACTAAAAAGCAGCGGGATAGCATATAGCGGCTGGATCCATTTTGGCAAACGGGCATCGAACTTCTCGATGATAGCTTTCCGTGCAATCGAACGGTAAATTGATGTCTAACTTTAATGGGAGTGTCATTGCTTTTAAGTGAAAGTTTTTTCTCGAGAGAGAGAGAGAGAGGGACACAAGCGCTTTTGCTAGATGCAACATTCGGCCGTTTTTCTCACGTTTCTGCAACACATCAGAACAACAATAACGGAGCTGCCCAAAATGTCCCACAGCAAAACTGCATCATCCCATTAGAGAAATGTATGTGTCCAGCTAAAAGCTCCTCTGCGGGGATGTACAGTACCATTCGGTCATTCTTTGTTCGGCTACAACGGTTCCGAAAATGATTGTTGTACTAGTGCCGAGCCTTTATTCGAGTGTATTTCGTTGCTTTGGGTGTTCGGTTGACCGTGTGAAATGCATCTTCAATCCCATCGAAACCGAACACGAGGTAGATAAACGACACCGGTATCGACACGGGATGATAAATTGATTCAGTTTAGTTGATGCCAGGGAATACACGTAAAACTTTAACTGGAGATTCACTGGACGATGACGTTGGTGAGCTGTAGTAAAGTGCTTAGGAAAGTCATTCAGAAGAACATGTATGTGTGTGTAGTGTACCGTTGTCGACACACGTTTAAGTGGGCTGTCAAGAAAATGGGAGGTTTGTGCTACATTTTCTTGGAAAAAAGCTTTAAAACCACTGCTTCACTAAAATGTTATCAACATTATTTGCCTTCAAAAATTATCTTAATAACTGTCGTAAAAAGGTAAATTTATTATGTACAGAAAAATGTACTCACTCTGTTTTTATTCCATTATGTATCGATTCTGCCTTCGCCATCGCTAACACCGGCCAGTTCTGTTTGGAGCAAGATAATCCGTCGCAAACAGTGTAACCAGACGACTTCTGCAGACTTTACGGCAAGTGGTGTAAATGGCCGAGGAAAGCTGTCCTGAGAAATAAAAGATAACAAAAAACATTGCTGTTAAATTAATGTGAAATCTTAGAAGAGTCGGGTAATTGAATAGATTAAAAAAGCCTCTCGAATATTTCTCTAAAACATTGGTAGCATTAAATTGAATAAAACTAACACTTCAAAGCTTCGTTTACACCGCGAACAGTGACATGTCAAATGTATTCCTTTACGTATCCCGTACAACCAGTGGGGAATTGGAATCGAAAAAAAAAAACCGACACGTTAACGAATTTGTCAATCAATGTGCCCAGTGAGCAGCGCGTTTCCCAGTTCGCAACAACTTGCCCTATCACTTCAAGCTGTCGGTTGTGAGCACGAATTTTGTGGCATTTTTAGTTGAAGTTTTCTCGCACAGTGGAATCCCGGCGCAGCTGGTTAAGATGACAGACGAGCGAGCATCGTTTTATGCGATCCTTGTGTCACTCCTAGCCTCCCGCATCCTGTCGCTCCCACATGTTGCTAGCCCAAAAATTGTTGCCTCTTTTCACGCTGAATTTCCATATTTCCACATGTGAACTGCGAGCGAGTGAGCAGCAGCAATTGAACCACATTTCGGGTTTCGTTTGTGAGCCGATAACGCAATTCTATTTTCCGAATTTTCCCAGAGGGCACACACACACAACGACGCTGCAAGGGCAGGTGGAAGTGTAAAGGGTGTGTACATTTTTACATCAAATTGTCAACCGTGCAGGCTCCCGAGTTGAATAAAGTTGATTGCTTTCGCTCGTTTCGCGAACGGTTCTGGGTAATCGATGCGTTGCTGCTTTTTCAATTTATTTGAACTGATTTTTCATGACCTTGGCGGAATGGTTGGCGGGGCACATGGGGTTGGTATTTTATTTCTGCGAGTGTCAACGTTTGTTTGCTACAGACTTTGCAAATTTACAGAGAAATTGTGTCAATAACGGTAATTGGCTGGGATGTTTCGAAAACTATCGTAATGGATGTGGAAGGTCGTAACGAATGCAAGTAATTATTTTTGAAATTGTGTTTTTTCCTGAACTCAATTTTGGTTATGAGAATTTACTTTAATTATTTAAGTAATAGATTCGTGATAACCGCATTCATTGAAAATTTCAATTGAATTTTATAGTATAATTTAATCAACTCAGAACAACCTTTCATGAACCAACCAAATTACTTAACTCCTTCATTAATCTTAACTGTTAGCTGGGGAAATATACAACAGCGACAACACAACAAAACGGGAATTACATCTCTAAAGTCCCTGGAGTGCAATGCAAGATTCCAGTAGCTATCCCGCTTATCTTGATGCTGAAAAACAGAATGATCTCTTTTCATTCTTCTGCACCGAGCAGACACTCCAAGAGACTCGCAAAGCATGTTGTGTCTCTGTGTAGATCTTTTATCCCTGAGTGATTTTTTAAACCTTTTTTATGCTTTCCAAACCACCTCTCCGAAGCGTAATCTGGATGCTGGATTCCTCCCCGTACGGGATGCCGAGATAGGTGATCTCGGTTTTTAGTATTTTTTTTGTCTCGACCTCTGCTAGATATAAAAAGTTCCTCTAGTGTTTTGTTCATAGTTTGAAGCAATAGATTAAACAAAGTGCAGCTGTGTATCATTGGATTCTGGCCCATTTAAAACGGCAAGCTAAAACCTTGGCTTTCTTCCACTAGGGCGATCCCATGTCGTTAGTTTAATCGGATAAACTGTCGGCCTGGGGTTGGCTTGATTGAAAAGAGCAAGAAACAAGGCACAGACAACAACAAAACAGCAAAAAAAAAAACACCACGCCACGAGGAAAGTATTTACTCGAAGGAATGTGCAGAAATGCTACACTCATGCGCCTTGTCTGGGATGCTACTGATCGTACGGGATCTTGCGAAGTTGATGAAAAGTAAACCACTCTTGTCCCGTAACCCCTTGCGTATGGGATGGGCCGAGTCAGATGGTTCGGCTGGCGGGTGCTATGTTGGTGATAGGTGATCACGATGCCTAGATAAGGGTACAAACGACACTCGGAAGAGGACGGAAGAAAATTAAAGTTAGCTTCGAGTGATGAGTCTGATAGAAACCAAGTACTGATGCATTTAAAGCGAAGTACTACAAACAACCTACTTCCTGTGAAGTGTTTCTTTGTAATTTGACGTAAAACTTAAGTTCTTAGCCAGTTAAAGAAAAACTTTAACTACATAAAATTGTAAAATATAAAATTATTGAATTTCATTACAAAGTTCAGGATGCGAAAGAAACGTTAATTTATATAAGCAACTCATCGGCATAGGGGTGGCTCGGTAGTGTATACGATAACGGCGCCGGTCTTCACACGGCAGGACCGGGGTTCGAATCCCGGCGGACCGCCTCCCCGTACGCAGGACTGACTATCCAGCTACGGGTAAAACTAAGTCATAGAGTGCTTGCAATAGCAGGCCAAGACCTCACGAGGTTGTAGTGCCTAGTGCCAACTCATCGGCAAACAAGGTCTAACGATCATTAAAATATGGCAAACAAATGAAATCTCGTGATGTCTGTTCTGATAAAATCTTCAAGTAATTGCTTGTTGTCTCAATTTCCTTCAAGAAATTCCAACTAACGTCTATTTTTGTGCCGTGTTGTGTTGTGTTCCAGTGTACATACAAAGCCAAATGCACTTTCCAACTTAAGAAAACATAGATTCGTAGATATGACTTCGATAAAACAGACAGTGAATTTAATGCGGTAGCATAACTTCTAATTGAAAGCACCAAAAAATTTAAACAACTCAGTAGGCAACGTTATAGAACTTGCTTAACCAAATTCTTCAAAAAGCTTTTTTACAAAAGGAATCTTTAATTAATATATATTTATCTGTATAGCACAAAACACCATTTTCCTACCAATACCAGTTGCAGGTATTGATTGACATTGATTAACAGTGAAATAAATAAGTCTTCATTGTGAACTGTGCAGCTAGAAATACACTGACAAATTGTAAAAAACGGTCTCAACTCAAGTCGAAATCGGAAAGAAACGAAAAACAGTAAATCAATTTAAGACTCCTACATTTCCTTTCAATTTCGTCCCTTTTGCACTCGACGCGAATCATCGTCTGGTCTGTGTGTGAGTGTGGTATGTATTTTTTAGAACAAGAAAATCCCTTCCGGGTCTTCGGTATTCGGTTGGGGGAATCCCCTTCGAACCTCTTCAAACCTTTGTAGCTATGTGTCCGTTGCGGTGGCAGTAATTCGCCTTCCTTTGCTTTGATTTCCTGCTCCGACGGACCTGTCCATGGAGAAAATGTGGATATCATTTCCGGCACTTTAAGGACATCCGCTTGATGGATGGGACTGGTTGATAGAGACAAAGTAATGTCATCAGAAATCATTTAAGATTTCTTTAAGACTGCTTACCAAGAATGGACCTAAGCGTATTGTAGAGATGGAATCTAGATATTTTCCAAGAAAAACCTAGTTAAAGAAAAAGAATCCATTCATTCTATTGTCCTTCCTCATGTACTCTTAATTCGCTTATTTCTCTTCATTTCGTTCATTTTTTCCCGATTCCATTGGTGCCGGTACGGGGGTGTACGGTAGAAACGAAAGCAGTCGAAAAATTGAAAAGTGCGCTTCGTTTTCATTCAGCTTTTTGGGTGGTCCTTGTGGACTAAGTAAATAAAAAAAAACAAGCAACGGTAGCACGAGGATACGGTGCTCTGCTCGTCCGATATTTTTTACTTCCAGTCCAGCTTGATCGTCTGTAGTTGTGTGCATGTGTGTGTTGTATACGAAAATACATCGAGTGAAAAAGAAATTTTCCAGCAATGAGGCAAATGGGACTGTAGGTATGTTTCCAAGAGCAGAGAACCAACCTGCTTTCATTGAGAGTTCAACCGTTGTGATGGAAAAAAAAGTTTTTTGCCCAAAATTGTGTACTTCGCTAGTCCATCGTACGAGAGCCCGGGAATGGAAGCACAGGCACTATATTTGACTGTAAAATTTTTATTATTTCTGGTTGGAGGTGGCAGAATATCTTATCCAGAAATGTGAATAGGTAACCTTGAAAAGGTGTGACGTGGTCACATTGAATATGGAAATTTAGTAGTAAAAGGATTGTTTTCCTATCCAACGCTATACACTATGAGTACTGTTAACAACCCACAAATTTAATAACTCACAATACTAGTATCGCGTAATAATAATTACTTCTGAGTAAAGCGTAAAACGATCCTATTTTATATTCTCCTGCACTCGTAGGGCTATGATACTCTCGAAAAGAAGCTCATTTTCACTTCAAGATGGTTCATAAAGTTATGAAAATAATCATCTCTTTTCATTAGGCAAGAAAATGATGCTGCGTGATGGGATATAGTAGGTAACCGAAGGAATACCATTATCACCCTATCCTCGATGAAAGAACCCTATGTTGATTACGTTCGATTGTACAACGGAAAGGGAAAAATTTAAGAACTACCGGCCTCTGTGCGAAAGTCTTTAGCCTGTTTGGTGTGCCTAGCCTCTAGTTACTTGCCCCATTAAATGCCATAATGGCGTAAAGTGGCCGGTCAAAGGGAAGCAAACACAAAAACCATCTCCATCAATCGATTTAGACGGCCGGTTGACCATAACCGGATGGGTTATGTGTCCAAAATGGTAACCAAAGGTTGGTGAAGTTATACCAATAGAGAGGAGCGAGGGCAAAGCACAATAACCATAAGCGGCTACGGTTTGATGGAAGCCGATGGACCACCGTACCAACGTCATACTGTCCGGGGAAAAATGGAAGAAACTTTTTGCCACCGTTTTTCCCGACGCTTTATTTTTCCGTTCACCTTTCATTGTTTTTCTCACACTCGTAGCCTCCCGTCACTTTGTGCTGCTGGTCTTTAACACGTGCTTCTGGAGTGGGTTGGTGGAGTTGATGATTTTTTGTTGTTACATTTGAAACGCTCGCAAAATAGAGTTTTTCCCGGTTTGGCTAAATACAACATCATCATGACGTTCGTGTACATCCGGACAAAAAGGGGCAAAAGCACACGAAGGAAAGAGAGCGAAAGAGAGAAGGAAGATCCGCGACTCGGAAGAGAAGATAACAATGGAACTTCAGCGAAGTGGAAATGATATTTTCCTTGCAGTGTCAAACAACAAAAACGGCAGGGCTAAAGAGAGACACGGTGTGACTCTTACGAAAGCATAATACATGCTGCAAACCGTGCTAGCGACGCACACACAAACAAGCAAGATAGGGAATCCCATATTGGAAGATTACGCTTAAAATAAAAACCATTCAAGGTACCGCGGCTTACACGGCCAAGCTAGTTGAGTGGGATGAAAATGCTAAAATGGAAAACTCTACCAAAAAAAAAGTGATCTCCACAATAGCATCGACGAAACAAAAAGAAAAATGCAATCAACGCAAGGGCAGCAAATTCTATTCGGACTCCCACCAATGACACGGTAGAAAATGGGAAGTAAAAGCAAGCTAGCAGGCCACTCGACGTGTTAAGTGAATTAATGTGCAACTAAATGGACAGTTTTGACCGAGTGGATTGTACAAAGAAAAGGACAACAACAAAAAAAGGCCACCAGGATCACCAGGGGCACGAGTCCCTCCGAACGGAAACCAGTGACCAGCGCGAAGTGGTGATTGTAACTTGGAACAAAAATTGGAACAAAAGCAAAAAGCACCGCACAACAAATAGCCGGTGGCGTGGGATGATTGTTTAAATGGATTGAAATGTTTGGCGGAAACCCTCGGCTTTGCTGCCTGTGGGTCACTTTGGGTTGAGTTTCGTGGTTAAACAACGCTCAGAATGCGATGATTGCAATGCATTTTCCCATCGAGCTTTTCCTTTGTGGTGAAGGAAAATATGAAAATGAAAATCAATTGCAATTGCATTCCATTTGGCAAACCGATCGGGAAGACTCGCCGATAAAGAGGAAAGCTAGAATGGAATTTTCATCGGAATGTGATGTTTGCACTTTTTGTATTCACCAAAACTGATCCGTTTTTCATTTGTACGAAAATGTGCCACTGGGGTTTGTTTATGAATTTCGAAAGCGGGGTCAGTTTTTTTACATAACATATACATTAACGTTCAAGAATGCAACAGAAATTAAAGCGCTACGTGAGATCATAAATCGATTATACGAGCAAACGTGCTTTTTCCCGCTGTTTTATCGCTCATTTTTAAAGGTTGAAGGCGTTCAGGTAAATCTTGGCGCAAAGTATGCGTAGGCGATTGTATTATGTATTGCGGTTCGTGAAAAAAAAAAAACGGGAAAAATGGGCCGCAATTCAAAACAACGTCCGTAAATCTTCGCCCACGCAACGCATAACGCGATGGAAAATGGAGGAAATGTTTACCAAAGAAAAGGACACACACACACACACACACACACACACACACACACACACACACACACACACACACACACACACACACACAGGGAGCATCCCCCATGGTACATGCATTATTCTACTTCACGCTCACTAACGGTAGCAGCCGCGCTAAGGGATTGAGGTCGGTTTTCCCCGTCGAATTTTCTCCGTGGCTTTAGCGCGGCTCGTGGAAAGCCTACGCGAAAAAGCCACAAGCAGGATGGTTCATTGGAAGCGGTTGTGTCGAGTTGTGCGTGTGTGTGAGTGTGTGTTTGGAAAATAAATGAAAGCCAACTCTTCTAAAGGATCCGACCGAAGGATAAGAAAAGTCAAACGGAAGCGTTGGGAGTGAAGCGCAAGGCAAACGGTTCGGTGAAATAGTGGCTGAGAAGTGGCTTCGAAAAGCGAACAAGTTTCGGGCGGAAGGAAACCCTTACAGGACGGAATGATGGAAATTATGGCCGTAACGCGGGGATGGATTGGAGTGGGTGAATGATTTTTTTTTTTGCTCTGTTCGACTCGGATGCTGTGGATGTGTGTACTTATAATAACGGAGTACCATAATCATGCCAATCGTAATCAGCCAGCTGATGGAGTTGAAGTGCGCCAAGTTATCGGGTTGCGAGCAAACAGTGGGAGTGCGCTACAGTGCTGTGTGGTCAAAATGAGCTTCAGGAGGGAACAAAACATTATTATGTTCTACCTTAAAAATTAGAAATATTCTTCTAGGTTATTTATATTGTTACATTAAATATATTCGAATATTTTAAAACAAGGCATTCGAGTATCCTGTTTACATTACTTCTTCCTTTCTTTTATCCCTAAGTGCAGGTAAAATCGTTTCCATGGCAAAAAAAACGGCTAAAAGTATCCATAATATCCCCCCAGGAATGGTGAGCAAAATCCCACCACCATCGCAAAGGTTAGCGACCCGGTATTCACCTGCTCCTTTTATCACGGCGATGTCTCTGTACCCGGGCACAGTCTCTCCTTTAGCCCACAGGCAATAATAATTCCTTACCGTGCTCACTGACACAGGTGGAAAGCGTGGTAGAGGTGCGCGGTTGTTTATGAATGAGGAAAAGTTTTTCATTTACCGAATCCCAAATAGCAATGATCCTTCATTCTCGGGTTTGAGGAATACTCCGGGCACACACGGAACGCCCAGTTTTCTGCTAACCGAAAATGGGTTTTCTCCTTCCCACCAACCGGTCGAGGGATACCATTAATGAAGTTCGATTTTTCGTTATGGAAAAATAACCATGAAGCAACTTTTCATTCGATAAAGTTTTTCTTTATCCCATCGAACCTTTGCCGTGTGGAGAGCACGTTAAACGCAACCGAATGATGCCTTTTTCTCATCCGAAACCGAAACTCCACTGACGAATTAGGTCGGGTTGTGCGTGCGTGTGTGTTTGATTTTTCCTTTTCGATTCCGGTTGGTGTGATACGGTTGTGACAAGTTTCCTCCGACACAGGGCCTCAGACAGTTTGGATGGAAATTGAGCTCATCAATCAAAGTATCGATCCCGGTCGCGTCCGATTTAATCATGAAGAACACAGTGCGACAGAGAGCGAGAGGGGAAAAAAACTGATCGTTTGCCACAACATTTTGGCTAATATTGGGCGCAAAAAATATACCCACTTTTATTTTCATTTTTCACTCTGCCATCTGACTACGGGTAATTGCTTCGATTAGGAATTTCGCCCCAAACACTGTACGTAGTCGCAGCAGTGCAAAGACGAGGCTTTTCCTCATTTGAATTTGATTGTAATGAGTTTCGGGAATTCATTTGCAAGTTTAATCTCTCCTGAGTTAGTGTTACGGGGAAAAATGTGTGTCACAATGGTTTTCCCTGTGGGACTGTGAACGCTGCCCTCGCATTGTGGATGAGTGCTAGGGTGGAAGTGGGGAGGAACATTTGTTTGATGTGATGTTGAACTTGGAAGGAAAAAAAGGTAATTTATTTCTTGCGTTGGAATAAATATGAATACGTAAAATGGACATTATAATGGACAATCTTTCAAAATGCCTTTCAGGAGATTTATCTAGGCCATGTAGTTTTATGATTAAAAATTAAGTATGACAAATTTTAATGGTTAAAATGACTTTATCTACACTTAAATCACCATCTAAAACAATTGCATTACGTTTAATTAACCAAACTCTCTCGTAATTTCAGATCGAAACGTAATTTTAATGAAATTGTGCCAGCACTGTACCATCCATGATCCTGACAGCAGTTTACGGTGGGAAAAATATTTCATTAGACCATGTCTAAATTTAATTTCGCTCAATTTACAACACCTTCAAGCAATGGAGCAACAACATCGCTAGCAAAACGCATCCCTTTTGCACCGCATTTTGCGCAAGCTCCAAATTAACGAATTTATCCTCCAGCAATTGGATATCGGTACACTGGTACGCGGTATTTATGGAGAAGATTTACCACAAACAAAAAAACACACTCTCACTCCCACTCAGCAAACACCATTAGAATGAATTCTTCTGGACAGGTGCTGGAAGTATCCTTTGGAAAACGAACGGAACGGAAATTTTGTGGTTGCTGGCTCGTGTTTGTGGTTTGTCTATTGAAATGGTAAACCGGAGTGAAATATTTCGAGCCTCGTTTTTACTGGAACCTTCCGTTCGTTCAAATTTCCTGCATTTCCTGCAATTTAGAAATTTGACGCTTGTCAGAATGCGTTTGCAATTATTTTGAAGCAAGCATTTGTAAAATACAAATTCTAAATCGACAATTGATTGAAGTAGCACGAACGAACTAGTTACAGCTAAAAGATCATTATTATCTGCTCAAAATTGCTTGTCGAAATCGATCGATATCTGTAATTGGATGGTATACAACAAGGAATACCCGTGTTTACTGCAGCTTCCCAATGAATGAAACATTTCCCAGACAACGTGGCCCAGGAATTAACTCATGTCGGGAAGGGTGGTTGAAAAATTCATAAATTATCATCATTTCACGACCGTCCAACACGATGATAAGAGAAGGGAGTCGTTCGAGCTCTATGTTCATATTGGTGTTCGTCACTGTTGGAACGACCCTACCAAACGATAACAACATAAACGTCTCAAGGATGTTGGGATTTTTACGGAGAGGTTTATGATTAGGGTGAAGAGTAATATCTTTTTAGGACTCTTTGGTCCGAGTGGATACTGTAACTGAATATTTCATCAAAAATATTATGTGGATCACCATTTCTTGATTAATTCTTTTGATGGAAAGATATTTGGGAAGAGGTTAATAATTTATTATTATTATTATTATTATTTATTTATAATTTGTCGGACCTTTGTGGTCTACACAAATATCTTATGTCTAACTTAACTAGAAACATAAAGAAGACATACTAGGAACGACGGTACTTAAGGCGCTCTTTGAATACAGATGTAGACATATCGAAATCACAGCTATCGAGGACAAAATTCAATTCACGACACATAAATTGCGTGTATTTGATTACGACAAACTCAAATCGATTTATCAGATAAACTTTCTTCAGCATCGTTTCATAACAAAAACAGACTCATCCAAGACTAAATCATCACACGGCTCAAAAGTCCCTAAGCCATGCTGTCGATACAAATTACCATTTTCCCACTGGTTGTACTACTTTCGTAGATGCACGTTATTTGGCCAGCGTAATAAACGCAAGGCGTATCGGGAAAATTTCCGTTGTATGGACTCGATTCGATTTATAGTGACAATGGAAAGAGGGCACCAAACAACACAATTGTATTCGAGGATTGAGCGTACGATAGCGCAGTAAACTGTCTTTAGGCACATAGGATCCTTAAACTCATTGCACACTTTCATCATTAACCCTAACACTTGGTTCGCTTTCGTGATGACACTTTCAATGTGCTCGCAAAAAGTGAGTCTATCATCGAGTAGGATCCCTAGATCTCGAACACAGCGTGTACGTAGTACCGTATTGATTCCAACCACATAGTCACAAAGAATAGGATTTCGAGCTCTACTGAAGGTTATAATCTGACATTTTTCTGGACATAGCTGGAGACAGTTACGATTACACCATTCACCAAGTGCGGTGAGCATGTCTTGCAGTCGATGACAGTCACGCCGATCCTTAACAGCGGTGAAGATTTTTATGTCATCCGCATACCTCAAAAACGACCCCAATGGCAGAACTTTCGAAAGGTCATTGATGTAAATCAAGAACAGCAGAGGTCCTAAATTGCTGCCCTGAGGGACCCCCGAGGTGCTGGCGAATGAGTAAGACAGATAAGTCCCAATACCAACTTGATAAGTACGATGTAGAAGGTATGACTGTAACCACAAGATAAACTTGTCAGGAGCGCCAAGTTTTCTCATTTTGCGTAGCAGTATTTCATGAGATATGCAATCGAAGGCGGCCTTGAAATCGATGTACACGGAATCAACTTGGATTCCCCGGTCCATGTTCTGTATGCAGTAGCCAACAAACTCCACGAGGTTAGAAGTAGTAGAACGACGGGGCATAAATCCATGCTGGCGGTGTGTGATGTAATTTGCTACCGACGAAAGCAAAGGCGCATATATGACTTTTTCAAAGATCTTCGCACAAGCGCAGAGCGAAACAATTCCACGATAATTTTTAGCTTCGCCGCGACACCCTTTTTTGTGGATTGGAACCATTCGAGCGTGCTTCCAGGCAGCAGGGAAGATACCGTTTTCCAGAGATGCGTTGAATATTTTTGCGAGGATAGGTGCGATGGCGGTAGAACAGTGCTTTAAAATGTAGCCAGGAATGTTGTCAGGACCAGAAGCTGTGGACGGCTTAATATTGTCAAGAAATTTCAAAACGAGTGCGTCGTCAATGGTTGGCATATTAAATTCAATTGCGTCACGTGGAGTATCAATTAAAGCGTTTCTTATGATGCTAGTATCGACAGTTGGAGGGCAGAACGTTTCAGCAAAACGGTCAGCAAATCGATCACAGATATTTGGGTATTCAGAAGAAGTAACTCCGTTGTGTGCGATGGTACTAGGGATTTTGGTGGTTTTTTTTCTATTTTTCAGAAAGTTCCAAAACTTCTTCGGATTTGTGTAAAGCATGCTCTGAGTACGGGTTATATGACGATGATAAAGCTGTCTGTTACCAATACGATACGCGTCTAATGCTGAGAGATAATGATCTTTGTGTGTCGTACTCCTCGTTCTGCAGTAACGCTTGTAGGCAGCAATTTTAGCCCTCTTTAGGCGTCTCAACGTTGCGTTCGACCAGTCTGGTCCAGATTTAGAACGCATAATCGGTACACATTCATAGATTGCATGTTGCATGAAACCAATGAAACCGTTAGTAGCATCATCAACAGAAACGTATCTTGTGCAGTCGAAGGTTGATTCAAATGAACCAAGTGTTCGTGTATTTGATTACGACAAACTCAAATCGATTTATCAGATAAACTCTCTTCAGCGCCGTTCCATAACAAAAACAGACTCATCCAATACTAAATCATCACTCGGCTCACAAGTCCCTAAGCCATGCTGTCGATACAAATTACCATTTTCCCACTGGTTGTACTACTTTCGTAGACCTGTTCAAACAACCCCACCTCGAAACCGGTCTGTGGTATGAGTGTATTAAACACAATCCTAACAATTTAAGATCAAGTGCAAATTGGCTCAAATTGGCTTGTCGAAAACGGAAGATTTATTCTGCTGACATCGAACTGTTTTGTCTCCCGCCAAACAGCCCAGTTACCCAAAACCGAGGCTAGTTGTTGCGTGTCAGTTTGAATTATTGAAATAAACATTATCACGCTCCCGAATCGGCAGACATCTACTAGGACATTGGAAGCCATACCGAATATTCGTCCGTTGCCACCAAGCGGTGTGCGGTGAGAATATTTGTGAGCCTAACACTGGTCGACATGCGGATGAACTGGGGATTAAATGGTTTCTTCGCTTACAGTCGAACAAACGGCAAAGACATTCCCATCCGCCCTGTGGTCCTCCCACCCCAACGCCCCATGGAACATCTTAAGCACAATCGCAAATATTGCGTGATCGCCCAAATTGGATGCCCCGTTACTGATTTTCCCGGATGCTACCCGGATCGATGCGCCCGTATCCGTATCCCACCAGCGGGTGGTACAACGCTGAATTATGTTTTATGATAATGACATTGATTTTCCGTCCCATATTGCAACCACCGGGAAAAAAGGGATTGCCGGTTCGTGCGGGAAGAATTCCAACCGGGTGGAGAGGGAGTAAAAACCGAAACCGAAACTGCAAAACATCCACTATGAATTTATAAAAAGTTTTTTGATCCTTTTTTGTGTGGGGTTTTTTCTTTTTTGTTAAGGAATTTCGTTTTTTTTATGTTGAAACCCTTCCCACTTGATCTTTGCGTGATACGGTTGCCGACAACTGTTAGCATCGCTAAAGCAAACCCGAAAAACCCTTTCGAATGTATGTTAAAAGTAAGAGGAAAAAAGAAAACGAATCGAAACAAAACTCGCAAAAGGGTTAAGGAGTTCCCAAGAAGGTGGAATAGCATTAGCATAGCTCTAATTCAATGATTGTTCAAACGAAGCGAGCGGATCAACCTTCCACCATCGGTCACTGTGAATGTGGAGACGAGTTTCCCTTTAGATTGGGGTTTTGTTTCGAAGCAATTTAAAATACACTGTATGAAGGACAGTGGGGAAGTTTACTCTAGGCAAGGATCATTCAGTCCAGCCTGGTTAGCAAATGTCTTCTCTAATCAGACTGTACACAGAAACACTTTCGTTCTAGGTGGGCTGGACTGGCAAGAGAGGCAGTGAAATGTAAATCCAAATTAAACAACAAGTTGTTTCTTTTTGGTTAAGGGTTGACGTAACATAGTACTTATCTTAAATGAATCAAAAATGTGTTTTTTGGATTTCAATTTATAATGGAATATAGATGGTAAAAACAAGATCAAAATTTCTATCAAAAGGCTTCACGGTTTATCGGATCTAATTTAGAATATTTTCATTATGAATCAAAATTCTACACTGAAGCCAGCACAAAACATTATTTTCTGAATTTTAACGAACAAAAGTTTTAACTTTCCTTTTGAAATACAAAAACCGAAACCAAGTATACAAACTCACATAAAATCTTTTCATGTTTTGAACTCGAAGAAGTCGTGCCAATAACGTTCAATCAGAAAATGCCAAGACCTGATCGATTCGCCAGAAATGATCACATCTTCTAAACTACAATCGAAACAGCTTCTTCCGTGCATTAGAGTAGAACGTAGCAAAAGGATGTGAATCATGCAATTGATTTGATTTACCGTGTTTGTATGCTTGAAACGACCTACGCACATGCATTTTGCATTCGGACTTTCTTGTCGGTAGTATCTCAAGTGTGTTCCTATCGTTTCATGAACATACAACGTGTTTCTTAGAAGTGCAGAAACTATGAGAAAGCTACACACAATAACAATTAAAATTACATCCCAAAGCCTTCGAGATGTTAATCAATTATCAAAGAGATACTGTATTGCTCGAGAAAGCAGAATCAAGTCATCGAATAAATGCTTCGCCTGCTACTGACGTGGACTGTCAATTGCAAAACTGTGTAATATTTATCGTAAGAAATGCTGTTCGAACGTCTTACAATCGATACACATTACTCAAGCTTACAGTTGCGAAAGGTATTGGAAGTGCAGTTGGAATTTTATTCCAAAACCCCTTTCTAGAATGTTCTAGAGTGAGGAATGCTGTTGGTTTTTAAGAAACTTTAGGGAAGGGATAAATCTTTTTTAGTGAAGCTCGTACCACACAGGGCGCACAGAACCTGAAGGAAAACTCAATCAAGCTTTTTTTGACAGGCGACAGATTTCTTCCCTTGCTGTCACGGTAGTTTTCGGTTTCGTCTACCCATTTTCAAAAGGGAGCATAATCTTCTTTTTCTACTCTCACGGTGCCTACAATACAAGACACATTTCATCATCATCATCGTTATGCCCATTCGGCACTAGGCATACTAAGGCGTAAGGCTGCAGAGTTTTCCTCGCTCATTGGCACGTGTACATGATTGCTACTTGTTACGTGTGGCAGCGCTTCGTCGGCAGTGTTTCGGGCTTTTTCTTTTAAGAGAATGACGGCTTCTTTAGTCTTTCATCACTTTGTTTCTTTTTTTTTCGTTTGCCCTTCAGTTAGTCCCGGGGTTGAACCAGGATCACGAACCCCACACGAAATTGGGTACGAATGTAAAATCAAAATGTTAATTGGGTAGCAGGCAGGATCACCCTGTACCGAAGAAGCTAGGAAGGATCACCTTGGGTTGAATATGGAAAGTAAGTCAGTAGCGATACGGCAGCCGAGCGATTAGGTCGTGAAATAAAGTTACATTTGGTGTCAGAAGTGGGATATACCTATTCCCAAAACTCGTTAGCTGTGTGCGACAAGTCGTGTGAGTGGTGCTGTGTGCGCCAAAATATCGACCTGCGCGGGTGTGAATACACCGATACCCGGAAAGTGTTCGTTTTGTTAGCTGTGTGCGGCAAGTCGTGCGAGTGGTTGCTGTGTGCGCCAAAATAAATCACAAACCAAGAGAATAAGAATGACAAACCCTCAAATTTGTTTTGCGAAAGATTTAATAAAAGCTAAGTTCTCCTATCATCTGGTAGAGCTGAGTGCCTTGAAATACATCTTCTTTAATCAGATCTAGGTATCCTGGTGATTGGAACAACAATATTTTGGTTAGCGTACTAACTACTCAAAAGGTTTTATTGCAAACCAGCAGCAACCCTCATCGTTTAGGTGTTTATTTTATTATTTAAATAAATAAACTAATAAACTATAATACTAAAATATTTATTTTGTTAAATATATTTTTTTTAAATCTTTGATTTCTTGATGTTGAGCACATGTGATTCTACAGGACTTGATTACATCCTACTCGTATCTCCAACTTGTGGCTTGTTTGACAATATGCGAAACATTTTACTTTTTGACAGATTAATATAATTTAAAGCAATGTGTAACTTATGTTACAACATATGCTATTATCAAATTATAGGAAGAATACTGGAACGCTCAGGGCGTTTGTGCTTTACTCTGTTTTGCGTTGTAGTTTATAGGTTATGTAGACAAATTACAGGTTTGAATTAAAATCAACACTCGTCATGTGTAAACCATGCCTGAGCCTCGAGCGTTATGGCATCGAATTACTAATCCTCGTGCAAACAAGTTGAGATAACTATCGAACGAATTCAAATGTAATCAACACTGCATATCCGGCCCCCGTGCTTGCTTGTTGCATATCTGTTGAATTGTGTCAATCGGGACGGCGCTTCGACAGCTATTTTCACTATTTACGTTGCACACACAAACAAATTCATAAATTTCTCTAATGAGGTCCGCGCTAATAGCTTGTTTAAATATTGATAGTACCACAAATGTGGAAAAACGACACACCGTAGTCAGTTAACTGTGGGTTGGAAATATTTACAGTATTGTGCCATGCAAATATTGCGAGTAAACCGTTTTCTTTGGTAAGGTTAAAATAAATTTTCCCGTTCGCAATCAATTTGATTCCATCGGGAGGTAAAAATGGAAAGCCAGCAGCCTAATTTTGAAGTGGCAAAAATTTGTACACGCCCAAGTTAAAAGGTGCTGTTAAGCTGGAAATTTTCATAAATCAAAATGTCTTTTTATGCAGCGATCTGTAAACTTTTTGGGCCATTATATCGAGAACGGTACAGTTTCACCTGGAATGGAAAAAACGAAAGCAGTAAGAGATTTCAAAACTCCGAGCAATGTAAAAGCGGTGCAAGCCTTCTTAGGGCTTACCGGGTTCTTTAGGAAGTTTATCAAATCGTATTCCATCATAGCTAGACCTCTTACGGATTTGCTAAAGAATGAGGCTAAATTTAACATTGGTGAAAGTGAGTTGAATGCTATAAACGTGTTAAAGGAAGCATTAGTGCGCGAACCAGTGTTGAAGTTGTATAAGATAGGTGCAGAAACTGAACTCCATACCGATGCGTCAAAGGAAGGGTTTGGTGCAGCATTATTACAACGGTTTGAAGGGAAAATGCATCCAGTTTGCTTCTGGAGCAAGAAAACATCTCAGGCCGAGTCGAGTCTGCACAGTTATATTTTGGAAGCAAAGGCGGTGTATTTATCGGTGAAAAAATTCAGGTGCTATCTATTAGGAAATCGGTTTAAGTTAGTGACGGACTGTATTGCTTTCAAACAGACACTGAAAAAGGCAGAGGTTCCTAAAGATGTTCTACCATGGGTGATGTTCTTACAAGACTTTACGTTCGAGACAGAACATCGTCCCGGGAAAAATCTAAAGCATGTGGATTGCTTGAGTCGGTATCCGTTGAGTGTAATGAATATTGCAGCTGATGTGTCGGTGCGTATTAGAGAAAATCAATTGAAAGACGATAAGTTGAAAGCAATCATGGCTGTGTTAGAGAAAGTGAAGTACGATCCGTATAAAATGAAAAACGGTCTATTACATCGAGCGGTGGAAGGACAAGACTTGCTGGTGGTTCCGCGTCTGATGGAAAGGCAGATAATATCAGATGCTCACAACGCAGGTCACATTGGAGTACAGAAGATGATGCATGGTATAAAACAAAAGTTTTGGATCCCGCATTTGGAATTGAAGGTGCGACAACACATTGGCAATTGTGTTCCGTGTATCTTGCACAATAAGAAGCTTGGATTGAAGGAGGGATACCTGAGTCCTATTCCGAAAGGGGACGTACCTTTGCACACACTTCATATGGACCACGTAGGCCCCATGGACACCACAGCGAAACAATACAGGTATATTCTAACAGTAGTTGATAGTTTCTCTAAATTTGTTTGGTTATATCCTACACGCACTACAACTGCTGAGGAAGTACTACGGAAACTGGAGTGTTGGTCAGCCGTGTTTGGAAATCCGACAAGGATTATCACTGATAGAGGATCAGCATTCACGGCCAATGCATTTGCGGAGCACGTTCAGAGCCAGGGTATCGAGCACATCGTTTCTACTACCGGAGTGCCACGGGGAAATGGACAAGCGGAGCGAGTTAACCGGACGGCTATAGAAATGCTGAGTAAACTATCGACAGAAGATCCGTCAAAGTGGTTTAAGTGGGTGAATCGAGTGCAACGTGCGATAAATGCGTATTATCATTCATCAACTGGCAAAACACCGTTTGAACTGATGTTTGGCGTAAAGATGAAAAATAGCAGTGACGATCAGTTGAATGAAATTATAAATAACGAATGGTACGAATATCATGATTGCGTTAGGCAGGAGTTGCGAAAAGACGCTCGTATGGCTATAGAACAAGCGCAGCGGCGCTACAAGGATCAATTCGATAAGAAACGTAAACCTGCGTCAGGGTATAAGCAAGGAGAGTTGGTAGCTATCAAACGAACGCAATTTGTAGCGGGTCGGAAACTTGCTAGCGAATACTTGGGTCCCTACGAAATTGTGCATGTAAACCGCAACGGGCGGTATCGCGTTAGGAAAGTGGGACATGGCGAAGGACCGCTAGAGACGAGTACAAGTGAAGATAATATGAGGCTATGGGCGTATGCGTTAACAACAGAAGAAGACGATGAGGAAGATCAAGGGTCTGACTTCAATCAGGACGACCGAATGTAAAATCAAAATGTTAATTGGGTAGCAGGCAGGATCACCCTGTACCGAAGAAGCTAGGAAGGATCACCTTGGGTTGAATATGGAAAGTAAGTCTGTAGCGATACGGCAGCCGAGCGATTAGGTCGTGAAATAAAGTTACATACATATCGATATGGAACAGAGCAGGCGTCCCCATATGGTGAGCGTAAGCGATGTTTTCGCGCTTTCCCCCAAAAAAAGAGTGACGAAAAAATAGAAACTTTTGTGTCCAGAAGAAACAGGGAAGCTTCATCATTTTCACGAGCCACAGTTGTACTGTGTCGATGACGGGGCGAAAAATAGAACCCGCTTTCCAATAGTATGATCGAGCAGTTCAACACTCGGCGGTTTTGATAAATCGTTTTTCCGGCTTTTCTTTTCAGGAGTGCTACTTTTGCGGGAAGAAAAAATACCCAACGTTGAAGTACATGAGTGTGTGTGGAAATGGTGTGTTGATAAGCTAAGGTACCGGTAAGTCGCAGTTGGTAGCGACAAGTGCAGAGTGCTTCGGAGAGAAAAAAGTTCGAATGGAATTGAAGTATGCACAAAACTCACCGTTTCCCTATCGAATCGAAGCATATGTATTTTCCCTGCGAAGGGGGAAAAAGGTTAGCAAGACATCCATAAATCATTTCCATGAGTTTGACTTTACTTTTGGTGCTTTAAATTTCCTTCACCCGGGAGGCAATCGGGACCGTTGGAACGATTTTAAGTAAGCTACATACCCTGTCCGCGAGGCAAGAGAAGGCGAAATCATGTGTGAAATGGAAATTACGACATTTTTATGAGCCCTGCTGAACCACCTCCAACGTTCCATCTGGTCCATCGACAGCACCGCCCGTCGAGGTGAGCCGCAGGTGGGTTTTACGAGGTGACATTTAGCCGACGAGCATATCGAGACGCAGGCGGGTTTGCATGCGGGCCGAAGGGCCATTACTTTTGCTACTGGAGGAATTTGTTTAAGTGTGTGGCAAAAGATTATTGAATTCAATTTACGTTTGACGTCTAATTGCTGTGCGCAAATTAATGTTTATCGATAGCTCGTGGGGGGTTCATGTCAAATAAAGCGAAAAATGAATCACCATAATTTATCTCCGCAACTAGTGGTCGCGGACGAATCAATACGAAATCGATAATACGTGCGGCACGTTCTGCCAAATCACGCCATATAATGAATACTTTATCCAACTATTGATTCGCATAATTGAGTAAAACACTCCTCGCTGTTTTTTGTTTTGACCCGCATTTCGAACCACCAAAATAGATAAAAGAATTCGATTCGTCATGCAAAACACCGTCACCGGGAACAGGGCGAATCCCTTACAAACGGAAAGAAACCCGAAATGGATTTGGGTAGTCCAGCGCAAAGCGATTTATGTTTATTTCATCATCGTCATCATCACAGGGCTCCCCGAATCAATTATTGCCGGCTAACAATTTCACGCTCAATATCCGCCACCGTTTGCCTGGGCGCTAAATTAATTCACTAATTTAGAAATAGAATTTCCTGCCAGCGCGCTCGTCCGGCGAAGTTCCGCGGAATTTGGGTTGCTTTTGGCCCGGTTCGACCCACATTCAAATCCTGGCTGTGGGCTGTCATGTCGTGTTTCTTTCCGGCGGCAAACTTCCGTTCGGGAATGCCTATTCCGTGCATGACCCAAACGTTTGATAAATATTTCAAATCTCGCAATCGATTGGTGATGATGAGCCTAACCGAAAATCCGGGTTGTTGGTTGTTGGCAGCTGGTTGGAATGGAAGGATTTGAAACGATTTTTCCAAGCAGCAGCTGGGTCTTTTGCCGCGGACGTGAAGCATGTGCTAAGGGATATGAGATTTTTACATTGATTGGGTTTCCCTGTACAGTGTACGTCCACACGTGGGCTCCACACGTGAGCACAAAAATGCGATATTTTCCGGAAAATGTGTTTTATGTTTCGAACAACGAGGCAGCGCAAAAATCAAGGAAGCAGCTCGCTCGCGTTAAAAAAACGATCGATAAGTGTCGCTCATTTCAATCGTCTGTTACATCTAGTTTAAGGAAAAAGCAAGGATTTTACGTCTGTTTCAATTGATATCTTTTCGATGGATATTGTTGCCACAAGCTGACGCCTCACGCCGGTCGCGAATTATAATCAAAGTTGTTTTGAGAAAACAACTTCAATTCAACAAAATCTGAGTTGCGAATTTTGAAGAGGATGCTTTGCTAAACAAGATAACAATTCGCTCTCTCTCTCTCCTAACTCCGGATGTCCGGATGGCTTTGCAGCGTTCCTCTACCCCGGAAGTAGTCAATTACGCGTCATCCACCGAAGAAGCAGCGTTCCGGATGAAGCAAAATAAGGCGTGCAGAAGAAGAAAAAAAAACGCACAAAAAAAAACACAAATCGGATGGCGGAAAACAGCACCAACAGCGCAACAAACGGTCACAATCAAACCGCATCACCGGCAGGACACAACACCGTACAACTCATCTCACGGCTTCGGAACAATTCACGTGGGAGGACCAAACGCTAATGAAACGTTGAAAGTTTTGCGAAATGCCTCGGGCATGGGGCGGATGGTTTCGGGAGATAAGAGGAAATGGAAGTGGAATCCTGGACGAACTGAAAGAACGGCGAAAAGTAAATAATCAGTGTGCGGAATAATTGGCGGAATGGAGTGTAGGGTGGATGTGTTTTTTTCTGTCTGTACATTTGGCACCAAATTTACTTCCGCGCACGCCCCGAAATTCGTCTGCAACCTGTTTGCCTGAATGAGAGAGGTTTTTGAGAAAATAAAGGCATAATATTACGATGTCAAAAATAGTTTCTTCTTCTTCTTTGTTGGCCTAACGACCTCTTAGGTCATGCCTGCCATTTCTGGCTTACTAGACTAATTGATAACGCATAGTTGGTTAGTCAATCCTCACTATGGGGGAACGGCCCAGATGAGACTTGAACCCCGGTCCTGCCGTGTGAAGACCGGCGCCGCTGTCGCATCACCACCGGGCCGCCCATAGTTTAGTAATTCCGATAAAGAACACAATAAATTTATTACAGGGAGCTTCTGCAAGTAGACTAAAAACATGTGTCTGTGTCTTTGATATACTGAATTTTCTTCTACTTCATTGGAACTTTAAGCTCGAGAGGCATCGGCCTGTGGTTTCCGGTTTCCTTGACTCGATTCTCCCCGTAGCTAGATAATAAGACCTGCTTACGGTGACTCAGTCCGCACGGAATTCGATCGCCCGAAATACCTAGTATCGGACTACAAGCCAATGCAGTCGCCGCTTGATGACATGTTTTATATATACATTTTATACTACTCATAGGAACGATAACTTGATAAATAAACTTTCTCCACTATAAAACGTTTCATGTCCTTCCCACAAACTACCGTCAGCGTGAGCAAACATAATTTACAAACAAACTGTTCGCCAAAAACTCGACTCACGACGGGCGCCAGAATTGGTCGCTAACGATTTGCAATTCAAACGGCACAGCTACGGGGAAGAAATCTGCCAAATTGTGCCATCGAGCAGAGAGTTGTGTAAGCAGTTGCTTTGGATAAGTTTTCAAGAACCGCATCGTTGTCGTTGTGATTTTGCAGTTTGGAACAAGTTTTGTGGTAGCTAAAAGCTTTACCTTGACAAGCAATAGCACTAAAATATGCAAAAACGTACAATGATCCTTATCTGTAAGGCCCTATCGTGGGGCTGTGTTTCTTTATGGATTTGTAAAGCAAAATGTACTTGACACATGAACACAGGACATCGTACATGAAGCAGTGTAATCGATTATGCGCTTGTGTTATATCCCATAATCTGCGTCAGGATACTCTCAGGAAATGAAGGGCAATATTCCTCCACCAGGGAGATGATATACTTTGCACACTGGTATTAAACACCTGAGCTCCGTTTCGAGGAAATGGTATGTTTTTAGTCATAATTGAATAATAATAGCAACGTTTGCACGATATCAATCATACACTTAAGACGGGCACTGCCGCCACAAAGAATAATCTCCTGAGAATAGGTATCACTGTGTATTCGTGCTGGTTATAGATCGATTCGTTGGAAGATTAGGTTTATTTATAGAACGAATGAAAAAAAAATCCCGGAATAAGGAAAGTTAGGTTGGCCCCACTCAGCCACAATTGCAATGACGCAAGTGCATTTCAAAGCACTTACATAAGTGTATCACTCATCCAATTCCCTGCCACCGGAAGTGAACCGATTCCCAGGATCAAATGGTAAAGAATTATTTAAATTTTACGATCCTGCTTCTTTACGGTGGGGTTACGAAGTGAGCAATCATGGTCGATGGAAGGAAGGCAGATAACATTGCCCGCACCAAATCCTGTACCAAGCACAATCACTTTCCTTGCACGGTTCACGGAAGCTTCAAATTGCAATCTGCCCTGGACGAGTGTAGATACGGAGGCAGCACGAAGAATGGTACGAGACGATCTCATCATCTGGGCAAGGTGTGCTCGTTTGTAAGTTATGCTCGATATAACGCCAGCGATCCATCTTCTACCTAATAGATTGGTGTTATGAAATCAATTTTCGTCGAAACTCGTCCATGTATCTCGAGGCCGGGTGATATGAGAGGGCTGGGAGATCATTTTCCTACATCCAGGGCGGAAAAACTGGGGGCTACACGAGTGAAACTTTGAAGTAAAGCTTCACACTAGCTTTTTTCCCCCGATCTGCCATTTGCTCGAGGGTGTACATGTACAAGCACTCGGGAGATATCGTTGGTCTTCTATCTCGTGCATCCATCCATCGGGAAAAATAAAAGGATACAAGTAACACCGGAGCAAGGATATCGTGCCGGTGTGCCCACTATCTCTATTTGGGAACGTGCTGGACGACTGCCTCTTTTGTATGAGTGCAGCTATAAGTAGGAGATGGGTTTTTTGCAAGGAAGCGCTACTCATTCGAGTGATCCGCGTAAGATGGCTTCGGGGAGCGTATGGCTAGCGTGCTGGAAACGGAAATTGCACCGAAAAGGCAAATATGTTTTCCCTACGATGAGCAACTATGGTGGAGGACGTCATATTTTCATCTTCACGACAGGAAGCGGTTTTATCGATTTTCGATGAAATCGTAGTGCCTTCCCAGTTGTTCGCGTTGTGGAGCTTCTTTCTGTGTTGTAGTGCTGTTCTATAAATTTCAATCTCTATAAAAAAGAAAGTTGTAACAAGGATAACCACATGCATTTGATAAGGGGCATCTTAGTTGAAGAATCATATCAGGGATAGATGTACTCAAATTATCGTATTGCTCAAATAATAGTAAATAAAACATTTTTACAGAACCCAAACCGTAGAATTATCGTAGTTTTATATTATTTTAGCAAATCAATAATATAGGAACATTAATTAATTATTACTGTACTAAATACAATAATTATGTTAACTGTGGTCGCTACACTTATTCAATGTCGTACTATTCCTCCTATTTTGAATATTGGAATTTGTATTGATTTTTTTCTTACTTACTGCTTTAAACTCATAAACATGTGTGGTAAAAACGACTTAAATCCAACCTGATTCGAAGCAAACGAATAGAAGAGAAACGCAGACAGAAAACTTGTCTTTCCAAAATAAGCAACCGACATGTCTTTTTTTTTTTTGCTTCAACCTGATCTGATCTTATACAGCCTGAAATCGATCTGTTTACATATCTTGCTGCTGAAACTTTCAAATAAAAAAAAGAATTGCCAGTTATTTCTAAACAAGAAGCAACAAGGTTATTTATTTCCCATCTTATTACACAAATATATCTCATTGCCGAATCCACAAAACTACATTTATAAATTTCGTCATTTGATTGCTCTACACTCATTCATACTGATTTATTTCCATCCTGGTCTCACAATGATGCGTTTGCAAAAACCGTTCGCAAACACGCAAACAAAGAAACGATCAATGGGTTTATCTTTCCATTCGACTCAACACGAACCATTAAGCAAAAGTTATAGCCCATCGCGAATGTGACGAAGTGGAAAATGGGCACAAGACGTACAGTGCCGACTGTTTGCAAATTAAAATTTATTGCTATTCTTTGTTTCGTGGCGGAGGATTTCTAGCGCTTTTTGAGTGTTTTATTTTTTATTTCGTAACTTCAAACTAAATCAACATGTTTCTACTGAGGTAGTTTTAATTTGAAAACGATCTCGTACAATGAGAAAGCGAGCCAGGAATCCTTGGACCACTAATTGAGTGAAATATCAATCAATTTGCACAATTATTCTTCGAACTATAAAAGGCTGTACGCACCAGTGAAAGCAAATGCCATCCAAACACGCATTCAAAAACCTGTCTAGTAATGGAACGTATCTATTCGCCCCGTATCTAGGCCAAACTGGTCGTCATACACCTTCGTACTTTGTGTCCACTGCATGACCATAAAAATATCATCCCTTGCCAATCAATTCGATTCTCGGAACCCGGCTATTCCCAGCACACCGGGCATCATAATACCCACGGGTACGAACATTATGGGAGCTAGGAAACATAAAGGCATTACCTTTAATGGAAAACCGTTAGCACCTTTGCGTCGGAGTGTGTGACACGGAACGCAATACGGTCCTCCAACCAACCGTTCGGAGCAGTAGAGAAACCCTACCAGAAACAAAACACAATAAAACCACCCGTGCAATGTTGTCTGACCCGCCCGATACACGAGACACTACAGCTCTTTCAGCGTGCATCGAATACTGGAGCATGTTTATGAAAATCGAAACATTACTCAACATGGCGCTTAGCGCGTACAACGCATCGCATGATACCGTATTTGGGGAAGCGGTGAAACCAGTGTCGGACTTTCCAGCTAAGCCCCAAAACCCAAAATCGTCAATAAAACTAACAACTACTAGCGAGTAGCTGTGTAGTGCAATGTTTGGCTACGGTAACCATGATCGAGGCCAAAAATATAGTGACATTGCGGTCAGTTTAATTAGACTACGGTAGGTGGGTAGTTGAAGCTTTTTTTGTTTTGTTGTTGGTGTATGTTAGATTAAACCTCGCTCAATATCTAATATGTGTTTTCAGAGCGCGCATGGTACGAGGAAGAGCTTCCAGGTAAACAGTAGCACCATAACCACAACGCCTAGTATTAACATATAGGTTTTCATACGATGGACCATCGATTGGACGAGCGATCGATGCAAGCGGCACACTATTGGAAATGGAAGCGGAGGAAAGCTCGTTTGGAAATGATTAGTATTAAACAAATAAAGCCAACCCCGGTGAGGTGTCTGTGAATGTGAACAAAAGCACGGGGAAACGCAACATTGGATCACATTATATTTTTAGTTGAGGTTGGTTTTTGTTTGCAGGGAAACTATCGATTATTCCGAAAGCCACACAGTTTCATGGGTTCGATAAATCATCCACTCGATGTATGGGCGAGAAAGTTAATTGAGTGTCGGGAAATGTGTATACAATTGAGAATAAATCTATTGTTGCTTGCATATGGAAATTTAACACGAGCATCACATTGAATTTAATTTGTTTAGATACAGTATGCCCTTCAAATTCATTCTGTAGAATTGTTGCATTGACAGCGCCTACAGGTATGCAATCTTTATTTATAAAGAATTATTCAAGGTTTACGTCTCGTAGATGATTCAATATGTAATGCATACTCTAGAAAGTTGATCGAGATGCTTCAAGAAAATGTTACCTCTTCTCCATTCAAGTGATAAATAGCTGTTACAACTTACTAAATGCTTTAACTGCTATTAATTTATTTTAAAAAGAATATGTCATCTGTACAATCCCTTCCAGAACAAGTTTGAAACGATTTTCTCCATCCCGTTCCGGATGGTTAATTGCAGATAATGACCTACTTATGGACACTCTCGCTATCGGTCCGTTCCTCACCTGTTTCTGCCGAACGGAAACTTTACTTCCAGAGCTTTATTTAACCTCAACCGTATGTCGTGTCGTTAGCTAAGTGCCTATTAAAAGCCCATTTTTATCTAAACAATTTTTTAAGCAACCGAATGAAAACTTTCCACAGTGTGCGTTTTCTACCGGACCTACCATTTTCCCCAAACAAAAGGGAGCCTTCTAAACATTCTGGTCGCAGCAGACAACCGAACGTGTTGTCTAAGAGGCTCGTGAGTTGATTTAGGAGGAGCTTTAAAATGCATCAAATGTAAGTGGCGCTATTTGCAGGAACACAAAACCATCCGCGTTTTAGCTTACCTGCAATAATTTCCAACAAACATGTCCAACGTACTTTGGTGGACATCTTTAACGTGCGTGCGTTTAAGTATTCTTTTATCAGTCCAAGTGCCATAGAAAATACGGTACGGGAAAATATCACAAATTCAGAAAACGAGATTCCGGCACAACACAACGCAGGTGAGACGATTTCTTATTCACAGTATAATCTCCAGCAAGCATTATGTGCTTCGCTGCGTAAATCCTGCCAAGTTGACGGTACAATACCACTCCGGTTCAGCACGTGCGTTGCTATTTACATCTGAGTGGAAGTGAATGAAAGTTTTCGCATTTTGCATAAATATAAAGGTACGCGACGCACAGGAAGAAATATTTGGTAAAGAGATGACTGAACATGAGCTCTCTCTGAGCGTTCAGCGTTAGCTTAAAGAAATGTTCCCAGAAGCAATAGAAATGCTTGAGGCAGAAAATGCTCAAGAAATGCTTGAGGAATATAAGGCAAAAGATTACGATGCATGATAAATGTTCAATAGCAATCGAATTTTTCTTTCACAGAAATTGCATTTTTAAACGGAACATGACACGTTTTTTGCGACACGTATTCAAAGCAGAATAGTAAGATGTTCCAGTTTTGATTGTAAAATCACCAAAAGTATAGAAATAACGCATCAAAGTTAAATATAAATTGGTGCTATTCCTTAACAGTCTCTAGTAAAAATGCACAACATTTTTTTAAAAATAAAGTACAATTCTACAGTGCATCATCAATCACGATGAAAACAACTGTAAAGCTCTCATCAATCAACGTGCCTTCGGTGGTAAAATAACTCTCTCCTATCTGGGAAACCCATTCCGCAAGGAATGCAATATAATTCACGTGCATACTTCTAGATGCCATTCTATCCCGCCTCACCAAAACTTAGGTACATCAATTTCAGCAAACTGCAACATTTTCTCTGTCCTAGCAGGAAAAAAAATCCGTCCGCACTATTATTTCGTGTACGCTCAAGCTTCTCAATGCTTGCGTGCTCCACTTTGTGCTGAGTCACAAATTTTAAACGCCTTTGTACACGCTGACCTATACCTAAACGGTGAGAAGAAAGTGTCAAAGCGAGCGAAAAGACTTCCGCCATCCGAACCGGGGTGGATTGTCCACTAGCGACACCCATCCCATGTGCGAAAGCTACCCGCGTACCCCGTAATCATCGCTGTCTACCCCTTCTTCCCCCAATTACTGGCAGAAAGATTAGTAAATTGGAAAAAAGCAGCGTGGGAGCCACGTTCGATGGTCACCAGCGCTATGAAAGATGACCCCACGCGGGTAAGTGAAACCCTAGTGACGAAGCTAAGCATAGATGGACGCCTTCTTGCCTATTTTTCTGTTTTGTTTGTACCGCAACGCGAATAAACTTCCGTAAGTAATGGTTTAAGCGGACAGATTAAAAATAGTTTTCCCGACCTAGTTCATCCTCGGTGTTCGTGGGTTGGGCGCTTAAACCATTACATAGGTTGACCATTTCAGCAAAAAAAAGAAGAAAAAACCCTAGCCCATTCCCTACCTCTTTGCGCCCTTATTGGAAGGGGTCAAGCGAAAGAAAATTCTTTTATATCAAGCTCGTTTTTTTTTACTTTTGCTCTTCATTGCTTCTACTGTCCGTAGTGCGCCAGCCACTTTCGCCACTCGGTCGAAGCATGCGAGCAGTTTACTTTGGCGTAATTGCAACTTTGTTATTGTGTGCTTGGAAGTGGAGCAATAGTGTCGGAAACGAAAAATAAGGGATAAAAAACGGTTGGACAAGAAAGCTACTAAACTAGTAGAATCGTTCCGAATCATGCCACACATCCGGATGACTGTAGCGGTGGTGCCGATAGAAAGAAGCATAACTTCACTATGTATGTTTGAAGATGTTTGAAAAATTGGTACAGTTAAGGATATTTGACGACTCATGTAGCATGCTGTCTGTCAAATAAAATAAACAGAAATTTAGTATTTTATATTGACATCCTGTACATAATGTCGTAATTAAAGTTCCCAGCTTTAGATCAGACCAACTTCAAACCATGAACCAAAATTATTAGAAAAAAAAATGCTTCTTTTAATCAATCAACGTCAATCAACCATCAATTGTGGCATAAAGTTTCTGTTAGACGCCACATTGTGCAGGAAAATTCCAATGCAATCGATCAAAAAGCTTTCGGATTTCGAAAAACAATTCCAGGTAAAATTGAAAATATGGTTCAAACAGCAAAACAAAATCATCTACGTAAAACCCTCTCATTGTCCTTCAGTGTCCACATTTAACGTATGGAAAAGTGCATAAAATATTCCACAAATATTCTCGCTTGATGATGGGAAAATGGTAAAAAGCATAAACTTTGTCAAACAGAAGCAAAAAACGGGCGATGCTTATGACCGTTCAATTTATTTTACCGCTGCTACCGATGAGGATGTAAGCATGGCACACGCAAAAAAAAATCGCTCGTAACAATGTGGAAATAGAAAAAAAATCCATATACACAGGGAAGTGAAGCAGGTAACAAATTATTCAATTACATTCGATGAAGCTCAACGCAACAAATATTGGCCCGGGTTTTGCAGTAGAAGCTTTTCACTTTTTTTTGCCCATTTTTCTTTTTGTATCAATAAAGCATACTCATTTCGAGCGTACGTGAATAATGTATTGTGGTAAATGGAGTTGAGCTGACGTTTGTCCACGTTACGCAACTGACCAGTTGGCTACGCTAGAAGAATGGCACCGGGGTAAAACGGATTGTTGGTTGGAAGCACATAAATAAGGAAACATTTCGATCCCTGGCTGCTAGTGTTCCTGACGCAGGAAAAGTGTGGTATCAGAGTAATGGATGCAAAAAGGTGAACCAACATCATGTAACGGGTCACCATTTGGTACGACCTGCTTTTCTTGCCAAATTTGATCACAAATATTGGGTAGGATTAAAACAAAACCATCAGCCCATCGAACCGAACCGAAAAGTGCTTGTTTTGACAGGTCACAAATAGCTAGCAAAAACAAACTGTCACTGGGCTTGTTTTCGTTTGTTTAGCTTCTCCTTGTGCGAGCGCTCCCATTGCTACGAACTCGAACTGTAACGGACCAGCCAAACCGATTTTTACCCGATTCATTAACCAATCGTTCAAACAGGGTTCAGTGAGCAGCGATTTCTCGAACGCAAATAATTACGTCCACGTGCACACGGTCCACGATTGGACTCGCGACACGATTTTCTCCTAAACCCTGGAACCTGTAAGGTTCGGTGGCATCCGTAGCAGCAGCAGCCGTCGCATCATCGTCAGCCTGTTCCAACCATGGTGAACTTCCGTTTGTCAATTATGCTCCATTGCATCGCAGAATCACCGCCAGGTCCCGTTCGGAAATAAATATCGTTGCCACCGGCTGAGAGCGAGGGCTCCGGGATAATTGGTACCAGTGCGAGCGAACTGAACGAAGCGAGCCTCGAACTAGAAATAAATCGTTCCATCATCAAGTTTTCGCTTTTCCTTCAAGGCACGTGTGTTTCCCGAAGCAGCACCAGTACATATGCCTGACGGTTGATATTTATTTAATTATTTTCCACTTTCCCATTTTTTGTTTTGTGTGTCGTTCGTTCACTAGTTTCTTTGGCACCTCGGCTCACATCCGCCCGTATTAATCGACATTGGATGTTTGATTCACCACGTTTTTTTTCGCTTGTAAAGAAACTGAAGGAAGAAAGAAGAGAAGAAAATAAGCGGCCAGTCCGGATGGCGCTTCTTCAGTAGGTCAGTCGGTCTACGAGCGAGACAACTCCCCGGTCCAGTTGATCGTATCGGCCCGATCGGTAACTTAATTCGTCGAGCAATGAAGAATACGAACGAACGGGGTGCCTCACTAGCAGTGCGAAACCATGAAGCCATGTACGAATCCGTGACACGATGTTTAAAAAGCAAAACCACTGTATCGTTTGTGACACATTTCGTGTCGATAAGTGTTTGCTTGAGAGTGTGGTAATAAACGGTCGTGAAGTGTGAAGCCGCACAGAAACAGTGAGTTAAAATTCACTTGAGTCACTTCATAAATCGCCACAACCACCACCATCATGGGCACTATAAAACAATTACCAACACTGAGAAGCACGAAGCATAAGGGAGGAGGTTGGCTGATGCCGGGTCGGTTTTGTGTTTGTGCAGCTCGAAACGGTTCGCTAAAAACAACTGTATGTACCGGCGCACCGAATGCAACGCTGGTGCATTCCATATAAATAACAATAATTGAGTTATTTATTTATTAAATTGGCGAATGGAATGAAATGAATTTGCCCTTGCGGGTGAGTGACTCTGTACCTCTCTCAAGTGTGGAAAGTTCATGTTCTCGAACGCAAAACCATTAGTTTAATTTTATTAGGAATCCCTGTGGCAACGTGTGAATTTAAAATGCTTTCGTTCGAATGTTATGATAGCTAAAAATACGTATTTCTACATTATATATCATTCGCTAGTTGCTCACTTCAGGCGCCATCTTTATAGCTGTTGTTTTAAGAGCAATAAAAGACGAATCGCCATAAAAGCTCAAGGTCTTTGCTTTGCATCACGGTCGCCCGAATACTATACCTAAGCCACCCAAGAAGCGCTCACTGTTACCCTCAAAAAAAAGCAACGAATCCATTCATTTATGTCTCCACCTTTTTGTCGGACGATAAGTTTTTCCTCCCTTCCGCACACCAACGTCCGCCCGATGTTTGAACTTTTCCACAATGGTATTGTTCTTTTGACGCCTCGGCAAACAAACGCACAGGAAAAGCTTTTCTACGCTTTCCCATCTTGCTAGCTTTCGCTAAACTTCACTTCCAATCGGTCGTTCTGGCAGGCGAGAAAGTGTGCTAACTTTCTTCACAGTGAAGCGATATCGCGCAAAAGCGTCTTGTTTTGTTTTTGCGCCCGCCCGTTTTTGCCGTACATTATCCGATAGTTGCTCGAGCGTAAATCATAAAACAACAAGTGAAACAAAATCACACATCCTTTCGTCTTTTGCGCCGTTGGAAAACATCGCGAACCGGTTTTCGGATGGGAAAGTCATAAACAATATAAAACGCGTTGTACAAAACGTTCGTCAGAAAAGTGAAAAAGGAATTTGGAGGCGAGGTGTGCTGGATGGGCGCCTGTACTGTTCAGCTTTATATTACATCACTTGTGCAGCATTCACCACCTGATCATCCAGGCTCCGCCAGCATCCAGCACCAAATAATTGATCCGGACTGTGAAGTAAAGTTGCAAAAATGTGTGCGATTCGACGACGCGTCTTTACTTTGATGGAACCGTTCTAGGGCGCAGCACAGCGAACACACGTCGTAAACGTAAACAAAAACGTTCACTGTTCCGGTAGCCGGAAAGTCGCGGCACACCGACACTGCGATCGATTGTGCGGCAGAGCAGGCTGAGAGAAGGCTGGGAGCTGCGAGATGAGAACACATCTCGGTCACACCACTCGATGTCGGTGTTGTAATGCGGTCGAATCTCACGAACGCAACGATTGATGAGATCATCGTGCTGTTTGGGGCGTGCGATATTGGCGTCTGTTCCATCATCTTCTTGATTGTTAGGCGATTCGAACGGGAGAGAAGATCAGCGTTCTCCCACGCGGCCACGCGGATCGATAAATGTTGAAATGTTTAATGTTTGAAGTATTAAAGTTTTGGGAGTGTATTACATCACTTGTGCAGCATTCACCACCTGATCATCCAGGCTCCGCCAGCATCCAGCACCAAATAATTGATCCGGACTGTGAAGTAAAGTTGCAAAAATGTGTGCGATTCGACGACGCGTCTTTACTTTGATGGAACCGTTCTAGGGCGCAGCACAGCGAACACACGTCGTAAACGTAAACAAAAACGTTCACTGTTCCGGTAGCCGGAAAGTCGCGGCACACCGACACTGCGATCGATTGTGCGGCAGAGCAGGCTGAGAGAAGGCTGGGAGCTGCGAGATGAGAACACATCTCGGTCACACCACTCGATGTCGGTGTTGTAATGCGGTCGAATCTCACGAACGCAACGATTGATGAGATCATCGTGCTGTTTGGGGCGTGCGATATTGGCGTCTGTTCCATCATCTTCTTGATTGTTAGGCGATTCGAACGGGAGAGAAGATCAGCGTTCTCCCACGCGGCCACGCGGATCGATAAATGTTGAAATGTTTAATGTTTGAAGTATTAAAGTTTTGGGAGTGTTGTAATGCAAATCAAACAGGTTTTTAAGTTTGGGATGCCTATGTCTATTCGTTAGTAGAACGGCGATTTTCCTAATAGGAAGATTAAATATTTATAAAAGGAATATTTGAAGATTTTTTCATATATTTTTGATTCATACAAGATTTCTTATTTTCTAGACATACAGTTTGAAAAAAAAATCTCAGGTTTGCATGTTCATCGCGATCACTGCAGCTTTGTAACATCTTTAGTAACATTCAATTTTGTGTGACTAGTGTCTAAAGCAGAAAAAATGGATTTCATTTGCAATGCTAGTCTCGGTGGGTTGTAAGCGTAATGACAATAACACTAACATATTTATTTTATTAGAAACACTTTCTAAGAACTCTTTCTGATTCTTAAATTCAATATTAAAGAGGAACATTGGAAAAGCAGAAAATTGTTATGTTCTGTTTGCAATATTGTCAATACATATGTAGATTTCTAGAAAAAGAATGTTACACACTACCTAAACTAACTATTGGACATGGTGGGACCAGTTGCAAATTGTTTATTATGAGTCAACCCAATTCAATACCAACATCACATTAAAGTTATTGTTGTTTGGTTGGATTCAGTAAATCAGTTGTATACTCAAGGTTGAACTAGTATGGAATTGTTTACTAAAAGTTTCTAATGTTCAAAAGAACCAAAACATCAACTTCTTTTTCTTTGTCAACCTAACGACCTCTTAGGTCATGCCAGCCATTTCTGGCTTACTAGACTTATTGTTACCGCATAGTTGGATAGTCAGTCCTCACTATGGGCTCAAAACATCAACTATTTATGTCTAATATGGTTCAACCAGAACCCAGAACAAACAAATATTGTAAGATACAGAGCTAGATATGAAAAAGTCTTTATAATCGTTATAATTCGATATCGGTTAGACATTTTTTAAAACGCTAATGTACCTAATCTAATTTTACATACCCGCAAATAGAAGCTATCTTTACGTGGTACTTGCAAAGCAGTGCATAAAGGCATTTTTGAATTTCATAACATCCTGCTTGTTAAACTAGGTTCCTGTCTCTTCTAGCTATATAATATGCATGTACGAAATTCTCCCGCTGAAAATTTCTCCGGAAACTACTGGTTTGTGATATCGCAAAGTGTATGATAGAAAGATGTGCAACTTTCGCGCCGTTCAGTTTGTAACTGTTTATTCCGTTGTCCGAGTTCATTTTACATATCCAAATAGTTCATCCTAATTCATTCTGATCCTAACTTGTAGTTGTCAATTCCGTAGCGTCAAATGGTATGTGTGCGTGTATCTACATTCTCTGGTTCAATTCCTTCGTCTTAGTTCAAATATTCACTTCAAATAATAATGCATGAAATTATCTAACTGTAATTCTCACATTCCCGGCCACCAAAGAAGGAACTTCTTTAAATTTTCATGCAATTCCTGAATTCATGCGACTAATTCATTAATATTCCATGCAACTCTTATTTCCTAACGTTCCGAATGAATGTAGAAGTGTGTGTGCGTGTTTGTTTACGATTTCCACTGACAGCTAAATGTAAACAATGTAGCGTGGTTTGCAGTATCTACTCCGTGCTACTATCAATCTGTTCCTCTAAATTGCTGCTCATTGGATTTGGTAGAATTGCTAATCGATTTGCTGCGCGTACGATTTGTTTTCCTGACGCTGTGCGCAGCGTTACTACACGCACTACTTTATCTTTTCCGGGATGCACACTTATTATCCGTCCCATTGGCCATAAGGTAGGTGGAATGTTATCTTCCTTGATTATTACCAATTGCCCTATTTCTAGCGGTACCGGATGGTTAGTCAATCGTTTCGCGCGGGCCTGTAGCTGTTGTAGGTATTCCGGATACCAACGCGACCAAATACTTTGAACATGCTGCTGCCAAACTTCGAACTCCTTCAACCTGTTTGTCGCAACTTGTCTCCTATCAACCTGCGGCAAAGCTAGCATGTTCGACCCTACCAGAAAGTGACCCGGCGTGAGCGCTTCCATATCCAATGGTTCATTGGACAGTGGGATCAATGGTCGTGTATTCAAGCACTGTTCGACTTGTGCTAGCACGGTAAGCATACCCTCCTGAGTGAGGCTCGTGCTTCCTATCGTACGTATGAGGTGCTGCTTTGCCGACCGCACTGCAGCTTCCCACAACCCTCCGAAGTGTGGCGCTCGTGGTGGAATGAATTTCCACTGTATCTCCTCGTTCGCACACCAGTTGAACAATTCACGACGATCACGATCGCTGCACTTTAGCATCTCATAGACGCGACGAAGCTCATGTGCGGCACCCTTAAATGTTGTCGCGTTGTCTGAATGCAGTTCCGCTATCCTTCCTCTGCGAGCCACGAAACGCCGTAATGCTGCCAAGAATGCCGTGGTTGTGAGATCACTCACAAGCTCGATGTGGACCGCCCTTGTTGAGAAACACACAAATATTGCAATGTATGCTTTCGTTGCACTCCTGTTGCGAACCGTCGACTTCAGAAACACCGGACCACAATAATCGACGCCACTCACAGCAAAAGGCCTTGTTGGTGAAACCCTTGAAGAAGGAAGATCAGCCACGGATTGTTGCACCAACACGGGTTTGGCCTTGAAGCATTTGTGGCACCGATGATAAACAGCCTTCGCCAAATTGCGTCCACCAACTATCCAAAACTGTTGACGAAGTGTGGACAGCAACAATTCCGGACCAGCGTGTAAGTGTCTTTCGTGGTAGGACACTGCCAATAATGCCGCCAATGGATGCTTGGATGAGAGCAGTATAGGATGTTTTGCCGACACTGCCATTTGTGCGTTGCGAAGCCGGCCACCAACACGCAAGATTCCCGACTGATCCAAGAAAGGTGACAACCATTTCAGCTTCGAGGTGCGCGATACAGCTCTTCCGTTTTTGATCTCGTGAAGATCATTCGAAAATGCTTCCTGCTGGGCTAGCTGACACAACCGAAGTTCAGCTTCCAGCAACTCGCTCTTCGTCAGCAGGGGAACTAACGCGATGAGTTCCTGAATCGTGGTATGAGGTTTGGCCGATGATGTAGGTGATGATTTGCTTGCCCGAAGACACTTAATGAAACGCAAGCAATACGCCGTAGTTCGCCTGAGCCTGCGGTAAGTAGAGCATCGTGTAAATAATGTGCTGCTAACTTCGGTTATAGTTGACACTGCAGCGATTCGTGGTTGGACAACTCGTTCTTCTGATGATTCGATTTCTTCTCTTGCAGGTTCACTCTCAGGCCAATCCTCCATCTTGCTGCTTAACCACTGTGGCCCATGCCACCACCGATGACAATTCAACAATTTGTCAGGCAGAAGACCTCGTGATACATCGTCTGCTGGGTTTTCTATACCAGGAACATGCTTCCAGGCATTGATTCGAGTCTCTTCTTGAATTTGAGAAGGAGTTTACGAGATTCGCAAGCGGAACGAGACGAAGAGGCCAGGATGATATCGTCTGCATAAAGGAAGGTTTCTATTTCTGAGGGAATGGAGCTAAAAAGAGATTCCATGCTAATAAGGAAGAGGGTAGGGGAGAGAATGGCTCCTTGCGGAACACCATTCTCCAGTGTGTATGGGTTGGATAGTTCGGTTCCTATTAATACTCTAAATGTCCGGTCCGTGAGGAAGCTTTCAATGAACTTGGTTAAAAGTCCACCAAAGCCCCAACGGGACAGTTGTACAAGGATGGCATGACGCCAGGTCCGGTCAAAAGCTTTAGAAAGGTCAATGATTGCTAGATCTATGTGGTGGTCTCTACTGCTGGCTTTATCTAATAGATCGTCCAGTTTGGCAAAGTACGTTTCCGTACCTTTACCACACTGGAACGCATGCTGGTTAGTGCTAAGGAGATTACGGTCTTCTAGTTCCTGTGTTAATCTACGGTTTACCATCCTTTCCAGCACCTTACCTATGCAGTTAAGGAGCGAGATTGGACGGTAATTGTCTATTTCATTAGAGGATTTTTTAGGTTTAGGGATCGGTACGGTTAGGCTAGATTTCCAATCCGCCGGGATATTCCCGGTGGACCAGATACTATTGTAAATGTTAAGGAGTGTTAGTTTGGCATGCGGGGGAAGATTTTTAAGGAGTGGATAACCTACATTGTCAGGGCCTGAAGATTTGCCCTGACATTTTCTAAGGGCCCAGTTTAGTTCTGCTATTGAGAAAGGTCTATTGTATCTATGGTTAGTGGCATCTACTTGGGGAAGGGGGATCTGTTCTGTGGTGAGTTTGCGTCTGCGAAATTGTGGAGAGTAATTGTCTGTAGCCGAAACATTTGAAAAATGTTTTGCAAATGCTTCAGGTACTTCATCGGCAGGAATGGTGGAGGTGGGATCGGAGGGTTGGTTTAGAATGATGGGAGCATGGGAGCGTTGGTTGCGGCCCGAGAGCACACTCACCCGCCGCCAAAGCTCCTTACAGGTCAAGAGAGGGTTGATATCAGCAACAAACTGATTCCAACTAGTCTCTTTCGCTGTACGGATGGCTTCTTTGGCAAGGCGATTAGCTTCCCGATACCGTTCAGCTAGTATGGGTGTGAAAAAATTGTCAGGGATATGGCTGGCACGGCGGAATCGGCGTAGAGCAGCGCGGCGGACTTTAATAGCCTGCGCGACTGTCTCATTCCACCAGGGGACATTTCTATTGGGGGAGGTATTGCCTTTGGTACGGGGGATACTAAGGGAAGCAGCTGTTTCTATGGTTTGTATGAAGCGGGAAATGGGAGGGTTTTCGTCAAGGGGAAGATTGAAGCGTATTTCGGTCTGATACTTTTCCCAATCAGCCTCTTCGTACTTCCCGCGAGGTCGTACGAGAGACGGCTGAGGGCGAAAGGTACTGCGGATGAAGAGTGGAAAGTGGTCGCTATTGTGTGTGTCTTTGTCGACGTCAACGTGGAACTGCGGTGCCATAGAAGACGACACAGCACAGTAATCAAGGATGGAACTATTTCCATCGGAAGGGGAAACACGGGTTGGGGATGGGTTGTGGAGGATTTGTAAGTCAGCGGAGTCTAGTATTATGTCTAAGTTGGTGCCACGGGAGTTGGTCACGGGACAACCCCAGGAGCTGTGTTGGGCGTTCAGATCACCGAGGAGAATTAGAGGTTGAGGGAGTTGAGTTAGTAAGGTGGGGAGATCATCATTGATAGAGGAGATGGTAAGTGATGGGGAAAGGTAGATGGACATAATGGTTGCTTTAAGAGGGGATGCTATTTGTACGGCAATAGACGGAATAGTGGTGGTTAGGTTAATTTTTTTAGTCGGAATGTGTTTAAGAACACCTGTACGAAATTCTCCCGCTGAAAATTTCTCCGGAAACTACTGGTTTGTGATATCGCAAAGTGTATGATAGAAAGATGTGCAACTTTCGCGCCGTTCAGTTTGTAACTGTTTATTCCGTTGTCCGAGTTCATTTTACATATCCAAATAGTTCATCCTAATTCATTCTGATCCTAACTTGTAGTTGTCAATTCCCTACTGGTTTGTGATATCGCAAAGTGTATGATAGAAAGATGTGCAACTTTCGCGCCGTTCAGTTTGTAACTGTTTATTCCGTTGTCCGAGTTCATTTTACATATCCAAATAGTTCATCCTAATTCATTCTGATCCTAACTTGTAGTTGTCAATTCCGTAGCGTCAAATGGTATGTGTGCGTGTATCTACATTCTCTGGTTCAATTCCTTCGTCTTAGTTCAAATATTCACTTCAAATAATAATGCATGAAATTATCTAACTGTAATTCTCACAATGCATAAATGAACGAATAAAACAAGTTAACCGTATTATTGAATTATTAAGGTAGTATGAACTTACAAGCTTCGTTTGAGGGTGATTTCCACACACATGACTATATAATACAAAGCCGCACATTCATTGCCTTACCAGCCTGGTAGAGCATTTAGGTCAAAAGTTGCAGTCACAAACAGATTTTGAAGTATTTTTTTTTCTTACTTGTAAAATTAAAATACAGCGTGCTTTTACACTGCAAAACGTCATTTCATTCAGCAAGCAAGTCATATTTTCACGAACAATCATTATCCGACGGTATAATGGTTAAAACACAACTTTCATTTAATTGCATTTTTTCGTCCCGCTTGCTTTACACCTGGGTACGCGAGCGCATTGCATTAACTCAACCAACCGGCGCTGCCAACTGCAGCCACAGATGAAGCAAAGTATCGCGTTCTACCACGGTAACACACGCGATAAAAGCACGGCCGTGCGTTTGGTTAGAATGCAATTTGCCTAATCCTTCTTGGCTGCGGCAAGAAGGGCAAGTGTATTTTTCCCCCAGTTTACATTACAGAATTGGTGTCGCGTGTAAACTTTGCTGCAGAATCGAGCACGCAAGCACCATACAGCCAGCGTTGTAAAGCTTCTGTGTATTGTACTTTAAGTCTCAAATGCGTTTTGTCGCGTTGCAGGTTTGCTGAGGGTAATGGAAAGAAAAGCTTAACCTTACCTGCTGTGCAGATGCGATACACTTTTGGGAAGGAACAAAAAGGAGCTTAAATAGGAAAACTCCGTAGTGTTGCGTGATATCGTACTGGCGCGCTGGTGTAACATATAGTCTTGCATTCGAGGATCTCTTCATGGCGTTCTAAAGCTCTACCAATGTAAAATAATATGCTTTGAAAGGCAAATGCATTTAGAAGGCGATAGAGGCGGGTAGAGAACTCCGTTTTGTATCATTTTCTTCAATTTTCTACACCATTCAAGAATACTGCTGAGTAAATATGTATCATACGAGATGAAAAACGGTACACAATGTCCTTAAAAAGGTACACTAATGTGCAAGAGTGCATGGTACATGCTTCTAAAATGTTATTGCTATTTGTGCTTTAATATGGCTTAAGAGTAGTTTAAAATTAAATTTCATATTAGATTGGTGATTGGTCGTACAGTATAATTGAAGATATATCTTCTTCATTTTATTTTATATTTCACGGAACGATTCGTCACATTCTAAAGAAGCACGATATATTTTAGATCCGATAGTGCTCTTTGCTTGACTTACACTGTAAGACGTACTGCTCGGTAAACCCATCATTAAACACTAACCACGTCGTCATCGTTGGCGTAATTTGTCATTAGCGTCTCATAACACGGCCCGTCATGTCCGAACACCCCGACCTTCACGGTTTGCCATCCCCCTTTTTTTCCCAAGCTCCATAATCGACTCATTCACAGCTGATGGGATTTATGGTGCAACACAGCACAAGCGTCTGCGAGCGTCAGGAACGTCGGCGGTGGTTCTGGTGTCATTACCCATCCCAACACTCAACCAGCCAACTCCAACGCTACAGCGCTAATTGTAAGAACGGAATGCATTCAAGCAGGTGCACAGTTTTTAAACTGTAAAGCACACCAAACGACACCCAACGACGCCACCGACCGACTGCAACGGCAGGACCTTTCCAGCTGGAATCGGATACTTACAGGACACTCGGCGAACGGACGGCAGAAAAACACGTCTCAGTCTCACTACGGCAAACGGCAAGTGTCACCGGGATGTCGCACCGTCGAGGCTATTCATCAACGCCGGCGCCATATTTAAACACACCGCTGACACTCGAATCGAAACTTTTCTTGCATCACACTCTACCCCAAAGTCCAGGACCACAAGACGAAGGTGAGCTTGAGTTGTGAGGTTCAGATTTGCCAACGTTTTCTACAGATCCCTATTTCTCACCTCGAGACAGCTGAAGTTGGGGGCAGGGAACGCAATCCTGGGAGTATCGTGTGAGAGCGATCGTTCTGTCAACTTTACCACCCCCCCCCTAAACGCACCCTTGAAAGGTTGACGAATCAGGGAAAACAGAAGAGTCAGTGTGATTAATATCGTGTCGTACTGCCGCTGTGTCCGTTCTCAAGCGCTGTGCGAATGGTTGCGAAGAATGGTTAAAATGTGAAAAACACCCTCCACAGGTATTGCCCATCGGCCAATCCGAAACCATATCCGGCAAAGGGAAGATGGAGCTGGGATTCGGGGGTGGAAAACAGTAGCCAAAAAGGAAACACGCTCCACCACCACCACCGACTGTACAACCTCTGACAGGTTCGGGTGCCATGAACAGGGTTGTAACGTTAATTGGGATGGGTTTTACGAATGGCCGAAGACAACTGCCACACGCAGGGGTGGAAAATTTGCGCGGGTATGTGTGTGTGTGCTTGCGCGGGAACATTGAAATGTCAGCCGTGGGGATGCCGTTTAAAATTAATGAATTTCGACAGTTGTTGCGCTACGATTATTGGGGATGGCAAAATCGGACCTTGGATGCCCGCACGAAGCGAGAAGGCTGTTGTCTAATTGAAAATTAAACATTTTTCACATTCATTTCTTGCAGAGTTGCGGGCAGGCGGGTGCGTTAGGGTGAGAAGGATGGTAGGAATTCATGTTGAACGACAGGTCAAAGAACGACGGTTCAAGAATTGCAAATTGGACGTTGTTGTTGTGCTGGTTTACATTTTCCAACTTGTTGGACATGGGTTCTACCCTTGCAGTAACGATGCTCTGATTAAGGCTTGAAATTAGGTTTAACTGATTAATAGACAAATATTGTAAATGTTTCAGCTTTTGCGTGACGGACACGGTTACACAAGGGAGGCAATTTCTACAACAGTCTGCTCGTTTTGTCTTGCAATATAAACCATGTAGTTATTAGGCACAAACCTTGTTTTCAGTTGAAACCCTGAGCGTATGAAGTGTACCTGTAAGTAAAAATAGCAAAGACATACATTTAGTAAGCAGTACTTTAAATCAGATAATAAATTCTACGAACATAATAATGTCTATAACAGGAAAAAACGTTACTGAATATCAAATGTCTTATCGTTTTGCTAATGATAATAGCATAAAACAATTAACAGCAAATGAATTGCTGTAGCGCACTCTACTCTCGCACCGTTGTGAAGTTAATTGAATCCACCGATCATCAGCTTTTTGCTCCTACAATCATAAACACATACACCGCACCAACAACAAAACAATAGTTCACCACCAACTGTTTGCCGGCACGAGCCATATCCATTACACACCGTACATCCATCTGCCAAATTTCGTTCGTTAAGTAATGCCAATAAAATTTGCATCACTTGATGCTTCCGCTTTCACCCGTCCCACATGCAGGCTGATGGGTGGCCATATTTTTGTTTGCAATCAGAGCTCATAAAAGTGGGAAACAATTTTTCCTATCCATTACGAGAAAATGCCTCCCCGGAGCTGGTACTTTAATGGAATCAGCCACAAATGGTAGGAAGCGAGAGAGAGAGAGAGAGAGAGAGAGAGAGAAAAAAAAAGAGAAGGACTGTTTGGAGCAAGGAGCCTAGCATCAAAGCACAGCGAATGCATTTTTAAAAGCATTTGTAAAAAATAAAGCATGTTATGACTCCCCGCACTCTGGCTATGATATTTATGGGTCAAAAGCTGTGCCGACTCTTTGAAGCTTCCACGTCACAAAAGTTTGTCGTCAGTGGGTTGTTGAAATGCTGTAATGTTGAAGCACATGGGTATGTTATGTTTCCGGGAATAATATTTGAAGATTAATTACACAATTTACTCTCTGCATTATAAAGTGGGAAACACAACGTATCTGAGAGCAATATTATGAACTTGTCGGCTTTATGAACTTACATTACATATCTCTCCAATGTCGAGGCAGATTATGCTACTTTTATATTGCAGAAAAAAACTTAATTCAATTAAAAATTAAAAACAGAACGAAAATTTTAATACCTAAACTGTAAAAAATGGTTTAATAGAAACTGTTCAAACGTAACTTTTTTACTCACAAAAACAGTATTTCATTTTTTGTTAGCATCTTTTTCTCATTCCTTTTATTTACTTTTTTGAAGCAATTTTTGGAAAGTAATGGTTTTCTCACCCTTCGTAAAAAACAGCACGAAACATAATAAGTAATAAAAATGATGGCTCATTATTTTACGGACGTTTTCACTTGCCACCATCGTCTGCACTGCACAGAACACCAGCGTAAACCGAGCAGAATGCATTCAGATTAAATTTATGAAAATAAATCTTCATGTAAGTAAGACGCAAAACAATTTACGCACCGCAAGGCACGTTCACTCATCCCCGGGGTGAAGTTGTGTTAATCCGTTTGTTTCGTTGTTACAAATTCCTCCACCATGGGGGTATGCTTAGTGGCATTTTCTGTCATTTTATTGTTATTCTGACCATACACAAGCTACACTAGCTCCTGGCTCTCCCATACAGACACACACACACATACACGCACTAGCAAATGCAACAAACTTTTCCTTTTGTCAGCCCGGTGTATTCTCTTACCCCTAGCAGCAAAGGACGAGACTTTCAAGAATGCACCGGCATAGTAGCGAGTATGCAACGGTCCAGCCAGCTTCCGACGTCGGGTGGAACTTTTTTCCCCCTTTTTTCTCTATTTTAGTCGCGGAATGCAACCGCAGATGCATCGCAACACGAAAGATGGCGAAGAACAATAATACGAACACCGGAAACCAAACCCGGACCAAACACACACACACACACAGACGCTATTCACGACCCGATGATGATGACGGTAGCTGGGCGGCTAGTGATGATGCAACGTGTGCACCACGGCAGCAGAATCGTGCCAGCCGAGAGATCTGTCGGAAGGTGCGGGAATCGCAAATTGCAAACACAGCGCGGTTGCTCCATTCGGTACCGTTACGATTCCGCTGTTACGCTTCGGTATCTAATGCCATTTGTAGCTACACTTTTTTCCTATTTGGGCCCACAAAATGCATTTCAGCGTTGGGCGTGTGTTTGTGTGTGTGTGTACAATGCATATTGCCCACCAAAATACGCAAATGAAACGAAACCCAGATGCAACACATCACGCGGCTGTGTTGTCTCGATTGCAACACTTACTTGGTGTAATTATTTTCCCTTTAATTTTAACACCAATTTGGCACGATTTTGTTTGCCAAATGGTCATTATCAATGGTGTAATCTTACAATGGCAGATAAAGAGGCCAATGAATTGCATAATTTGAAAGAATATTACCGAAACATGTTCAAATGTTTATATTTTCATAAAAATAATTACTCCAGCACACACAGACAGCACTGTATGGCACTTGTACCTTGTACCTATAAAACATCTCGCTACACCTCGTCGCAAACGTGGACCTGCTGCAAATAGCTGTCTGGAATAACATTAGTGCTATTATCTCAGCTGAATTTAAACTGAGTAAATAAAATTACAATTCTGCACAGAGCGCTCGATGAGTGCGGACCCCCCTCCCCTCCGACCGAGTGCCCACCAGCGCCATGTTTGCTCTCTATCTCTCACAACGTCAGGTGATCGTGCGAAGATGGTGATGTTTACTTTTAAGATTAGCAAATACTAAAGATGGCACCAAAAGAGGGCTGGGCTGGTCGTCAACGGGGGATTCAAGGGTTGAGAGGGTGCGCTTTAACTCGAGCGAAAATTTTATGCACACAGCGTTAGCACAGGCTAGCGAGTGTGATTGTATACGATGTAAATAAAGGTTCGCTCCGTGCAATGTAGATCAAATGAGATTACAGTACAAGATACTGACGCCGAGAATTGCGCAGTAAACTTTCCGGTTAAATTAATATAAAATGTTGCAATTATATTCGCTAAATTGATTTGCAATTTGTCGTCCCTGAGTTCTACCTTTTTTTGCGTTATATTTCTATAACCAAAACGAAAGCTCTCCCTAACTTATTGGCTAGGATTACCCTTCATTACTTTCAATAAACGATGCTTTTACTTCCATCTGGCAAATCACAAATGATGGCTCATTGTTGTGTCTAGCCAACCCCGATTGGTTAATGTTGTCATTCTATGCAAATAGCTGAAGCAGCCGGACAAGCTGATGCTGCTCTCTTCGTGGCCGCCTGTTACTGTGTACTTCATATTCGCGCACTGTGGTGACGGTGATCGTATCGGGCGAGAAGATAATTTAATTCCTGCCGATCGAAGTGCCCACCCGGCGTTCGAATATTTTCCCGCTACGAACGCGCTACGAACCACTAACGGGTGGTCTGCTGGTCTTACTGGCTGGGCGAGAGCCCGCCGTGAAAAACGAAAACCCACTGTAATCCAATTGAACGTAACGAAGCGCACCACGATATGATCGCAGGCACGGAAAAACAAGAAGCCTTGCTAATTTCAATCCCGCCGTCAACGTCTTGAACTTTTGCAGACAAGATAGTGGCAGGCCACACAAATGGAGGCTAAAGTATGGCAACATAAATTCCTTCACTAACTGAATTGTGCACAACGCTGGTAAAGCGATGGGCCGAGCCCCTCGGTTCTCTTGGTTGATTGTATTTGTTTCTTATCAGCTCGCTGCCATCATCTCGATAAGAGGAAAGTAAAGTAGCTTAGTCTTGCTGCATTGTTTTTCCTCCGGAATCGTCAAACGTTTTGGGTTTTCTATTTTTCCCGCCCACCAACTTCCTTCCCCCCCCAAAAACACTGCAGCATAATCCGGCAGACGGCAAGCCAAATTTCGCCTGCTTTCTGCCCGGTCCAGAAAGACACTCCATAATTTGCTACAACGGCTACAAGTGCGGAAGTGATGAATGCGAAATGCTATGGCAACATAATGAACAGATGGAGTGAAACATGGACCGGGAGAAGAGAGCAAAAGCGAAAGAGAAACCAAAATAGCAGACGATCGATTCCAGCAAGAAAACCCTGCGGGACGGCAGAAAGTGAAAAGATAAATACTAATACCACGCTAACCGAACAGCGCGAGTCACAAATTTTAATAAACGTGACTCTTCCTCGAAGAACCACGTGGATCGCAGCTTCCGTACGCTAATTCCGTGCCGTGCCGTGTATTTTCGTCGCTAGATTTCTGTTACAATTGAAACGGAACACGGCTTTGGCGGGAGTTGTTGAATCGTAAAAAGAACCCGCTCTGTATGTAATGGGCCGGGGAAGGAGTTTTTAAATATTATGAGCTAGATGCGATTTAAGGGAGCGCATCCACCGAGGAACCGTGTAATAAATTGCGATGAAGAAGAGAACGGTTTAGCGCCGGAAAAAGCACCGAAAGGGAAAGTCAATGATTGAGTTCACCCGGTGGAGCCTTCGGGCCGCTCCTGTATCGGTTTCTTTTCGTGGAGCAGGCGGGCGTTTTGGCGAGGAGTGTAATATTTTAATTAAATGCAACCATCGTTGCCGGGCAAAGGTAGCAATCCAGCGTAATTAAAACCATTATTAAAACAAATGTCGCAAAAAAAAAACCCCGGTGGAGATACACTTTTCCACCTCTACAGCATCGCCCACGTACTAACCGAGGTCATCAGAAATGCTAACGAAGGGTGATACAGGGAATCTTTTTCGAAAGACCCAAGATATGATTATGGAGTATGTAAAGGGGGGGATTGCTGGGAAATAATCTCGGGAAAATTATCACCACATTTAACACGGAAAGAACCGAAAATTCCTTTTAGGAAATTTGTTGTGCTAGTGAATTTTCATTACCCGTTTTAGCACAGATGCATCGTAAAGAATGATTTGCAAGGGAAATTTGCAATTCGTTATTGTAATTTGAAATTATTCAAAATTAAAAAGGACAAAAATTGCTGTTGCGTATGATATTTTCGCCTATTTTGGATCAATTCATAGTTAGCAACATGATAAGATTATGAAACAATATTACCTTAAAAGAAGTGGAAGTTAATAAACAATTATTAAATCTAATATGTTAACAACAGTAGATATAATTTAAACAGGCACTTATTAATAGAATATCTGTTCAAGAAAATCCTAAATTTCTACATCTTTTTCTTTACACTGCAACCTTCAGAGATCTTAGTTACTTATCAGGTGCTACAACCACTTCGCTTACTTGGCTTGTTGCAGAAATCTACGATATCCACCTTGTATACGGCATAAAACGATTTTAAGAACTGGGTCATGATGTTCCATTTTAATGAGATGTCTGACGAACCTAATTCGCTGCACTCGGCAAACATTCCAACAGAGTTGGAACAAACCCAGCCCTTATTTTTTAAATTAGAGGTTTAAGGTAAAAAAAATTCCACTTTTTATTATTACCTTATTTTTGGTATAGAAATTCAGTGTCAAAATTAAAACAATGATAAATCTATTCTGTTTTCTTTATTTATTTTTTTCAAACTCAGAGTTTTATGTTAAGTAACAGTCCGGAAAGGAGATTTAATTCTAGTTTCTATGAAATTTTATGAACGCTTAAGAAGCCAGCTTCAACAATTGAATTGTTATGAATCATTCAATTGTACGTAACCTGTATAAGTTTGAAATCATGCCTTTCAATTTCCTCAAATGTCCCCAAGGACCTGTTAAAAATATTAGGTGCGCAAATAAATTACGGCCGTTTTTTCATGAGTTTAATATTACTCGTGGCATTTTTATTTGTAGAAATTGGGTCAATCGAAGTATTGGCCATTATTATTTATTACTTTCTTCCACCTTTCGGGTAAATCGCGGATTCCTTTTCGGAAAAAGATACGTTTTTCGACGCAATCCAGGTATCCAACCAATTCTGGATTTGTTCATAGGAGGAGAACCGCTGGTGAGGCAATCCATGTTCCATGGATCAGAACAGATGGAAATCCGATGGTGCCAGATCCGGTGAATACGGCGGGTGCGGTAACACATCCTATTTGAGGGTATTAAGGTAGTTTTTCAAAGGTTGCGCGACCGAGGCATTGTGGCCGAGCATTGGTATCCAGCAGAATAACTTTGTCGTGGCGTGATGAGTATTATGGCCGTTTTTTACGCAGTGCTTGGCTTAAACTCATCAATTGTTGCCGGTTGCGTTCACCAGTGATTGTTTCTCCCGGTTCCAGAAGTTCGTAGTAGATGACGCCGAGCTGGTCCCACCAAATTCTTCGTCGGCGAACGTTTTGGGCCTTTCTTCACGTTGAGCATCCTTCACGGCGAAATCACCGCTTCGAAAGCGTCGGATCGATGCGCTTCGACTGCCGTTTTCTTCGCTCGAAACAAAAAACAGCAACACCTCCCGCATATGGCGCATATCCAGCTCAAAATCAAACATTTTCAAGAACTAGGAACTGTTACTCGTACGAAATAATCACTAATCTGTTTATACAGTTTGATTATGTTATTCCCGAACTTGATTTATGAAGTTTGTAAACGACAACATCGCACCACAGTCCACAGTGGGCCCATCGATTTCAAAACGGCCGTTATTTATTGGCGGACCTAATATGTTTATATACTACTTTGTGGCGAAGAAATTAGCTGCCTCAAGAACCATTTCAAATTATTCAATATTGAAAAAAAAATCGTCCAAAATTTGAGTCAAAATATCACAAATTTGTGGTGCAATATAATTAAAATGCTTTCAAACGTATTTATTATAACCAGAGAATAACTCGAATTTCTTGTGTTCTACAACAAATTTAAAACTAGGTAAATAAATCAAAATTTGAAGTAACAACCTTTGATTGTATAGCTATCTATTTTTCAACACAGAGTCCGAATTGAATCTCAAACATTCAAATTATTCAAAACTTTATTATCTAAGCACATAGGACAAAAAGTATAACAATCTTCCAATAATTAACTTCCGAAAAATAAATCCATCCATCAAAACACTTTATGAATGCTTGCATATTATTTTCTTCATATAAATTTATTCACCATCATTAGTATAGCTACATGATTCCATGCACAACAACCGTAAATGACATAATGCACACATCTCCCTCCAAACCCTCGCACCACACTGATTAGCTCGCTTTGTGAGTGTGACTTATGGCGATAGTTTTAGCGTGAACAATATGCAACAACGATTTCTTCGCTTTCGTTTTCGCTCATTCCCATTTCCCACAGCTTCCCACCACAAAAGCATGCTTCACGTTGCTCACATTGCATCGGAACAGCTGAGTAGATCGATAATTGAGCGATGTGTATGATGCAATCCGGAGATCATTGGCATACGAAAGAAAAATAAAACACTCCATCCATCCATCCCCCAACATGACATCACAGGATTTCACCGTCGAGTAGTTTTCACCCTTCACAACCAAAAACCCGGTTGATTCAACATTCGACAGCTACTAATTTGATTTTGTTGCGAAAATCGTACCCTACAGTCGGGGTGGAAACAAGGAGGCTTGTGGGTGGTTATGGGAAGACACGCACGGTAAAGATCACCGACCAAACCGATGTTACCGTACAACGAGTGACTTAAAGTGTGAGAATTATGGGAAAGTTGTTACAGAAAGGTAGCACAGCACCATGCATTGTAAACCGGTGCTCCCAAACCGCATGTCAAGTGTGTGTGTGTGTAAAACACACAGCGACTAACAATTTGACGCTCACAAGCGCCGACGCAATCAGTCGTTCGGTTCGCGCGGTTAACGTAACCCGGCGAAAAACAAGCGGAAAAACTAATCTTCCCCATCGAAGGGGGAAGCATGCTGAACTTAAAATCAGTAACGCCTGTTAGCTTTGAGCTGGGTGATTTTTTTTTTGCTGTGTTGTGTTGTGTTTCTCTTATTATGAACTAGACACATTACCGCACCGTTTGTTTCGCAGAGCAGTGTGACTAGACTAGATGCTTGGCGCAAAGTGTGCCTTAGCCGGAATAAAAGGAAATTAAACTAGCTTTGTGTCTGTAATGGGGAGCAGGTAGCGTGAGTGTTGCTGAAGTGGCCAACATAATGATTTAATTGTTTTCTAACCAACGTTGATTTACTTTAAATTATTTGCAGAAACATACGACCCAAAAATGGTAAATTTATTTAGCTTTAACTATGTTTGTCCCATAAATCAAACAAAGCAATTGTATGTTGCAGTTTTCTAAAATCTGTGCGCCAATTTTCATACCATGTGTGCCATGTGTGTGCGTTTCGTTGTGCTCGCTTCTCCAATCTGTTCAATTTGTGGGTACAAACTGAACCATCCCTTCTTCCAACGTCGCTTTCAAATCCCAGCATCGTCCAGAGCGCCTCGAAAGTTTAACTAGCAATCACGCTGTCCGGTGCTATACATGCATAAGCTAACTGTGATTTATTGAGCCCGCAAGTACCAAATGCCCTTTACCGTCGGTTCGATCCTCCAATTTCGACGAAGTAGAATTGTGACCAAGTGAAAAACACACGTTCGTTAGAACAAGCCAAATGACTGTCCCGGTGCTCGTTGTCTCGTTGTTGGACAGAATTGCCACAGACTCCGATAAAGCGTTTGGTTTTCTCTCCGGCTGTTATGCCCGTTTGCTGGATCCGACCTTCCGGGTTAACGAACCAGGCACAATCGATTGGCTTGTTTTCTTTGGTTTGTTTTTTGTTTTATTTTTCTGGGATGCATGCTTACGATATATGTAAGCAGGGTGGTCACAGCTGATGGGTGGAGGCCATAACGAATCAATACAGAGACAATGTATAAATCAGCTTCGTAATGAATTTATGCCTTGTCCGAATATTTAAGAGCGTGCTATAATATTTGAGAAATTGAGGACCCATATTCTTGGATGGGTCACAAACAAACTTGTTTCATGTGGCTTTATGACACAATTTAGACTTCCGATTTCTTCTAAACAAACCTTAAGCTCATCCCCGGTAGAGCTCATTTTTCAACATAAAGCCACCGGAAAGCAGAATCACGTATCTCCCTAAGAGAAAAAGGCACATATTTTCAATTTTGAAACACTTTTTCCCACTTCCAACTGCTACCGGGCACACCTAAGGTTTGCTACCAGCAGGAGTTGGGAAAGTGGGAAACGATGGGGGATGGGATTGCGCGGTCAAGCTAGCCCACTTGAGCACTAACCATAATTCAACGAAATAATCACCCAAATTAAGAAACTCTTCCGAAACGGGGTGGTACGTTCCGAGACCCGCCCGCGAACCGTTACCATTAGCAACGCGTATTATCGCATTACGAAAAACCCCTTGGTGGCTTTAGTCCACCAATCCTACATACCGACCCACCAGCTACCTTTGCGCTAAGTCAGGTTCCAGTTTAAGAAAAGGTTTCATTTTGTACTAACGAAGAGTAGGACCGCGAGAGAGAGAGAGAGAGAGAGAGAGCAGCAGGAAATAAAGAGAAACAAAACAAATAAACTAAAGACTACAGCCAGCAGGTTGACTTCTTCACAGGAAAGCCTTTTATAACCCTCCTTTAAGAAAGACGGGCACCATCACCACAGTTTCGCCCACTTGAACGCCCCCCGCCGTCTTTAGCTCGTTTCGCGATTACTGAAAATTCGCGACTCAAGTTTTCCGACCAAAACTTCCATCCGTGCACCTTCGAGCTGAGCTCCCATAAACAAGCGAAGCTCATACCGGCTATCTAAGGCCTCGGACCGGCTGCAGGCTGGCTGCTGCACGAACGGTTGCGATTGTTACAGATTTTGGAGCCACCTCTTCGTCACCGCACAGCTGTGGGTTTCAGTTGGACCCTTTTCTCGTTGGACGGAAGGGACGCCTGAACGCGTGATGCGGAGCTCGAGAGGCTGGCTGTGGTCGAATACCGAAGAATGGGATCTATAAATTTAGGCTTTTTGTGACTCGTGCTCAGAATATCGCGCGCTATCTGGAAAGGTCTTCCTGTCGGCTATGTTTTTCTCGTTTTCTTTATTGATCGTTGTATCATTATTTGTAGTTGTAGTGGAGAAAGAATCGCGACGAAGAAAACTGGAGCATAGTTCTTCGTACGGTTGTATGCCGACTTGCGGTGATGGTGGAGCAAAAAAACAACTAAGATGAACCAACCCTCCTGCTCCAACAATTCCATTTGACCGGCCACAAAGGGCCTGAGGCACCTTTAGCCCGTGGATGAACCTTTTGTTGCTCGTCGGTCGTTTGTTAGTGTTTGCATTTGTGTGCCGGAGATGACTTTATCTGGTTTTGGCGATCGACACGATTTATATGGGTGAAGCAGAAAAAATATACAGAATTTAGGCCCGTAATATACAAAGACCACTGTTAGTTATTGGTCGTTAGGATGATGTGCTTGTAACGCTGTTTTAGAAAGAAAATATAACATTGAACTATCAAAACCTGTGACCTAAACCATTTAGATAATGGTAGTTTCATAGACGTGCTGCCTAGGAGCATGCCACGAAACAAGAAGAAGAAGTTTCAATTAAACAAGATATTCAAAAGCTTCTTTTTCAACATGGAACGTAACAAATATTGCACTTTTAATACGTACACAGCTAACAGTAATGTTAAGAACTGAGCATACCAGAAAACACTGTACTCCTAAATCATTGAAATCAGCAGCAAGGCCCAAGTTTGTACGATTTCGCTTTTATTCCTCTAACCAAGGCCACCACGGAGGATAGGCCATTGCTGTCGGCATCATCATTCTGCGAAATGGTTCTCCCACGGTTAGCAAACCTTGAAACGTGCTGCTCTGCCGTTTAGACCCCCAATAAACGTGAGCTTGAGCAGAGAGAGAGAGAGAAATAAGTAAAACCAACCCTGCTAAAAGTCAACCACACAGTACCTCGTGCCGATGAAGCGCTACAGACAGCAACCACAGACGAACCTATGGTAAAAGCTTTAGCACAGTCCGGCAACTTCGTGTGTCTCTTGCGGACTGGCTGGTAACTTCTTACGGAAACTTCGTGAGTGAACTCAACCTTCGCCGTATCGGAAATGTCGCTCCCGGGGTAGGACGCAAAAAAGTCACACTTGGACAAAACTTTTTCGAAGCAAAATCCATCTCCCGTGCGACGTTGTGAAGCCCAGCGGAATGCCCACAGCCCCGACTGTTCTATAAATACATAACGGACATGCAATGCGGCAACCATAATTTTCCTGACACCATAGCCCTCAAACCCTAAAAAACGTCCGCCGTGTTCGTTTCTAGGTCTCTTCAAGAGATGTTTTTTTTTTACTTTCTTGCTCGCTTTCTTTCATTTCTTACATTCGTTTGTCTTTGTTCACGGATGTTCGCGGGCAGAGTCTTGTGGGGGGAAGAGATTCTGCCCAAGAGGTCACAAATTATGCCCGTCTGACCGGCTGCCTTACAGTGCTTCGTGTTTAACAGCGGCATCCACAAGACACCGAAGATGAACCGCACAAATGGAGCACACAAAGCACAACAAAGTACGCAACAAGATGAACCGGGAGAAAAGCAAGACGTTCTAAAAAAAAGTCTCCCCATCTGATGATACTCTACATCCCGGTTAGATGCTCCACCGCACGGAACGTTTACGCACAAAAACCGTCCTCAGATACTTAGGGTACGAAGGCAAGAATTTGCTGGAAACCGATCCACGCCGGGCCTGCAGGCAGTACCGGAATTGTACGGAGCGTGTACAAATTTGTCATCCGTCTTTCCATCGTTTCGAAGGCTGGGCTATTCTTAGGTAACTTGTGCCGGCCAGCGAGCGCTGCATTTGTGCTGCATTTACTGAAAAGTGTCTTTTCCAAACTCGGAATACTTACCCACTCGGCCGCCTAATGGACGTTTTTTGTAAAGTGGTCTATTGGTGAGGTAGTTCCGTGAAGATGTACTTACACAGCGTTTTTTTTTTGCTCCGGTGGACAATTTTGATCACTCGTGTAACAAAGGAAAGACCACTTTGAATATTGTGGATGTGATTGTCGTTTTATCTAAGAAGTTCGTTTTTCCTAGAATGTGTGCGTACTCTCCCATTATCTTCCTTCTCTTGAAAAGCTTTCTACTTTCATGGTCGATTCTTGGGAAGAACATTATGGCGAAAGGTAAAAGGTTTTAAGAAAGTTAAGTTCTCTGCTTAAACTACCAGTAAAGTATGATCCTAGAAATCAAAGATAGTAGAAACTGAATCTTTGTGAATTAGATAGGGGCTAGATGTTCGAAAAAAATCAAGAACGTAAACTTAAATTGAACTATTCCATATACTGGTACCTTTTTGAATAACTCTCCTGTTAGTGCTCGGAACTTTGTGCCTTTTAAATGGTAGTGTTAATAAGGAATAATTCTATATAATTATCTTAAAGATTGACTAAGGATTGATTGAACTAAACCTAATTAAAATCACAAACTGCGTCATATCCAGACTATCCAAACTGGGTATAATCGACAATATCAAATTGGAAAACAGCTATGCATAGAGCCTACTTTAAAATTAGAGTTAAAGATGGAGTAAACACAATTGATTTGATGTCTTCAATACATGAAGTTCCAATAACCCTCCCTTGCGATGCCAATGACTTCGGACAGCAGGGACTTAAAAAACTTTGTCTTTAATATTCTGAGGGCATCCCGGCATAAGTGAAAAATAGTTCAAAATTTCTGATATTTTATTAAACGATCTCAAAAGATAAATGTCATGTTCTCATTTTTGGAAACTACATCTTGCTGTTCTTAATAAGCTGTTGATTATAAAAATAACACATAAATTATACTTTTGCCCGCACGGAACAAGACGTTTACAACTGAACGCTTCTTGCCACCTGTTTGCTCGCTAAATTAACCACCGATTGATTGAGCCTACAATCAGATCATCATTAACCATCTTTCACTGGACCATTATCATATTACCTTCCAGCGGGCTGTGTAGAAATGCTTTCCTTTAATTTATGCATCCATCAACTCTCCATCAGTCTCGGTTATTCGCTTGAACAAACATTAGAAATTGCCAATCCGGCATGCACGATCATCATTTGTCCACATCGGGTTTGTTTTTGCATCTGCTACGAATCCGCGTACGATTACGAGAACTTGCACAGGCTTCCCTTGTTAGTTTGCTATCAGTTTTCCATCACTTCAAGGTAGTTCAAGGTAGCTTGGTGGCAGGGCGGATAAACCAACATGATGAAACTGGCAAGATGAAGACAGACACGCAACACCTTAATTGGGGTTCGATCGAGCAGCTAGCACCTTCTTCCGAACGCATCACTTTCGCCTACCGAACCGTAAACGGAACAGCAGATTGGCGAGGGTGCCTGTCCGACGGTATGGAAAAGGGGTACGGTTCTGACTAATTATTTCACTTCTTTGAAAGTTTTCACCCACCGCAAGAAATGATTCGTTCTGCACCGGCTCTCACGCACTCGTTCTTCTTGGCCACTATCTCCTTCGGGGTCGCTCGAGTTGAAACGATAAATCGCCCGCGAGTGTGTATGCATTTGTGTGTTTCGTCTTGCTAGCGATTAATTTCGATACCAAACGTGCGGAAAACTGAGGGGTTCGCTAGAGAAAGACAGAGAAAGAGAAAGAGAACTACCAACAATCAATCCCTGTTCGCATCAATGGCAGCGCCCGGCCCGGGTTTCGTGCTCCACATTGGCAGCTGATTAATATGCGCAACGCAAACATCCCCACAAACAACGGCACAACAACATAACCCTTCTGCTTGGTAGAGTCTTATGCTTTGGAAGCAGATTCTCATGTTGCTTCGGGGACGGGGCCTAGCTTGGTCCGGCAAAGACACGCCGGAGATGGTGTTGATTGACTGTAATTGAGCAGAAATCATTGCACCACCGGGTTTTGTGTTCGTTTTGTGCGTTTGTGTTGGCTACAACCATGGACACACAACAAACGCACAACATGCCCCTCGTTCGAGCGATCACGGATGGGCAGCGTAGCTTGGAAGTGCATCTTAAAAGGCTTAGGAACAAATTGAACGACTGAATGGTCCCATTTCATCTTCCGATTTCTTCGAAACCTCAAACTAAATCCTCTTTCGCTTGTGTCAGCAAAACTCTACAACAAAAAGGAAGCTCTTCACTGTCCTCTCGAGTTGAGGAAGCTTGGGCCATCCTTACGCCACACCACTCACCGCCTGTGTTCCTTAAAATTAATCCTTCATTTACACATCCAACAGTACTATTTGCTTTTGACATTAGCATCCATTTCGGCGAGTGCTCGAGACACACAATACCTTTTTCAGTTCGTTTGCTTTCCTTGCTCCGACGATGGTTACCAACCTTTCGGCACAGTTTTCCTGCCTGGCTCAGCATGTTTTCCCGTTCTATTATAGCAAACCTCGACAAAACGGAGTATCCCTTTAACGCAATGGATGGATGAGGCGGCTCCAAAAACTTCTATTGCCACCGGCAGTGCGAAGAAACGCAACTAGAAAAGACAGACACAGCCACACACGTTTTCGAAACCATCCGGCATGCTTTTAGCAGTGATTATTTCGCCTGTCTACAACCCTGAACCCAACAGCGCCGGAATTGATGTGCGTCAGCAATGAGCAATCGTAATGCAAAGTGATGAAGAAATTTACCTCACATTTCAACGCTACAACGCGAAGTGCGTACAAGACGTATTGTTTAACCGGGACAGAACACCAAACAAGGGAAAACATTATCATGCATGTCGATCTGCACACGAGCAGTAGGGAAAATGGGAAACGCTGGCGAGGGAAACACGTTTGATAAGAAACCGTCAGCCGCAAGAAGGGGGAAAACGTTCGCTTTGCTTTCCGCTTCGTTACATCCTGCGTTACGGCAAATCCTTGCATACGGTTCTGCTATCAGGTCGGCAAAATGGAAAGCCACCCAGGGAGAAGTGGCGTGAAACATTAAGCAAAACAAACAGCATGTAAAAACATAACCGCCCGAGATGCATCATCCCTGGTGGTGTGTTGCGAAGCATCCCAAAAAGAGGGGGAAAAGAAATGAAAGAAAATAAAGAAATCACGCAAGACAAGTTATCGGTTTGTATCATTCGTACTGTGCTGCAAGGCGGAAATTTTTAAAACCTTCCTCAAAAACTCGGCGCACACACATGAAGGAAGAACATTTCCCTAAAGCACACGATTTCAGAACGCTGATTCGCCACTGATGAGTTGCTGATCGACCTAATGAGATTGAAGCCACGTTGCACGTGTTTGTGGCGGATTAAACTCTCCTCACCACAATTCATCGAGCTTTAGCGCGAGCCAAGAGCGTTCGCACAGTGCACAGATGGCTTAGTGACGTTACGCAGTCAACGATTTTTATCACAACCACCGTCAGCACCATAGCGGAAAGAACCAATCGGAAAGTAAAAATGTTGGTAAAAATGGAAACGATTTTCTCACTCCTGGGTTTGGTTGTCGTCACCCTTTTGGAAAGCAAGATTTCACATACATCGGGATGAAGGAAAATCTTTTTCGCAAACAACGTAACCACAATTTGTGATTGGCACGTGCATGACTATCCAGCCAGGATGCTGTCTATTGTCGGGTAAGCAAAACAAAAAAAAGGCAAGAAAACAGATTTTCCATCCCTAGTGGATTTTTTCCTCCCTCTCTCACACACACACAAAATCGCAACAAAAATCTGGCACGGTCTTTGTTTTGCATCTTAATTGGCCATAAGCGTAATGAATCGCATTAATACGCCATTACATCGGGCGGTAATGGTGGACACATTATACAACGCGCGTTGATTTTGTTTTACATTTTCATGTTTTTATGCGACACATTTTTGCGTTACCTGTACCATTTTTTTCTCTCTTTTGGTAAGTCCTTTTGTGGCATAATTCCTGTGCACCAGCATGCAAGTCGTACCTTCGCGTCATCGAGCCGATAAAGTCGTAAAGTAGAAACATGTTGCACAATCCGTGCACACTTTGTGCTCCGGTACATACGGCGTGTACTGAGTGGTGAGTGAAAGGGCTGCCAATCATGATTGAGGTTGTTAAGGTGAAAAGGTTTACATTTGATAGTTAAACGGAGCGGGTGGTGATATGGGCGCAACAAAACGTGGTGCCGTTTTTGTGTGGAATTTAATTTCCAGATCGGTTTGTGTGCACCCAATTAACATGCGGTGTATGCTTCATTTAATGAGGTGAAATCACTTTTCATTGTTTTACGCAACACATAACGATAACTGGTAAGGGGAAGAATAGGGAAGCACCTGATGGACTGATTCAATGCTTACCGATTGCAATGGTACGGCGTGACTATTAGGTTAAAACAAACACATGCTATTTATGGTTGAACTTAGAAGCTAAGGCATACATGATATGCTTTTATACAACGATGAATATAAAGAGAAATATTTAGTGTTATCTAGGCACATTAGTTTGATGAGGCTGAGATCATCGGAATATCGTCAGAACTCAGATGATCGACACAGTTTCCAGTGAGATCAGTTCAAAAAGCCAAACCTCTACTAACTAACTATATGCTACTATATACTACATTCTTCAAGAACGACAAGGCTCTAGGCCCAGACGGAAAAGTACTGATCAGAAATAGAGGAGCACCACTAGAACACGATATTGTTCCAATTATTACTAAGATATAGGATTGCGAATCTTTGTAGTATGATTGAACCATCCCAACCTCCCAGGACTTGCACCTGAAAGGTGAGCTTGTCTGTCTTGTTTATAACCTGGATTCGTGGTGATTCGAGACTCGAGATAGTAGAAACCATCATTTCGAAATCAATCCAGAAATTATCATCATCACCATCATAACTACCAATTGCGTTGTTGCACTTATATGATTGATTTATTGAACTGCAATGAGTATACAACAGCATAAATATTAACAAATTGGAATTCGTAAAACAGATCAAACTCAGTACGGCTTACATTATTCTTTACGTTCATTATAACTTTGTTGACCTGGTCTTCACACGGCAGGACCGGGGTTCAAGTCTCATCTGGGCCGTTCCCCCATATTGAGGGCTGACTATCCAACTATGCGGTAACAATAAGTCTAGTAACCCAAAAAAATGGCAGGCATGACCTAAGAGGTCGTTCGGCCAAGAAAGAAGATAACCTGAAGAAAGATATTGATGCAAACGGTAATTGCATCCAAATACTGTAAGAAATCATTATTGAAGACTGATCCTCTCATCACTAGCCCGATTCTGTTCACGAATATGCTCAGTCGTGCATTACTGTCAGGAATAGTTTTCATGTAGAACTTTAGTTTCATCTGTTGAAACACCAACCGATTGAAGACATTAATCGAATTAATCCGTATGCGCTCATAAATCTTTCCCATCGTTATCTCACTACTTGTCAGCATAATTACTGGCGGACAGAGTGTTTTGAGCATGTTGTTTTCTCCGCCGTTCAATTTTATCTCGCATTCCCATAAAACTTCAACAAAGAAAACACACGTCTTCAAGAAGCTGATCATAAATTTGGCGTTGGCCGAGCGACTGAAGTAGAGTCCGATACAATCAATCTATTCCCGGGCGTTCATTCGATCTTTTACGATCGGTTCGCCGGTAAGGAACGCTCAGCTCAACAAGGGTTGCCCAGCGGGAGAATCGGGGCAAAAAAAAGGTACCAACCAATATCCATTTCGGTATTTTGGTTTCATCTTTCATCAAACTCAAGCGCTTCATTCTCTCCTTTCTATCGCACCAACGCGTGCCCATAAACTCCCACTGACACTAATAGTGGGCCGGTAGAAACTCGGCCCAACGATCCGTTTTAGCCGTTTTCCGAGCTCACAATATGGGCACGATTTTATGTTACGAAACCGTTGTGGCCTTTGTCGCTGGTGATGGTCGGTTGGCCGGGTTACGTTCGCCCGCACCGTGAATGTAATTGTTTGCCGGCTGCTCGATTGCTTTATACCTTCGTGCAGCCTTCCCTTGCAGGTTCTTAGTGCCTAATCGCCCAATTTATGCTTCCCTGCTTCGATTGCAAGCACGGCTACGATTTTGATCGTGCTGTGCGATGAGAAAGCAGATGACACTGCATCACATGGGCACTTTCATCACACGGCCAAGCGATGTGACCCTTTCCCATGACCGATGCAATAGCGTGGAAGTCAATTTGTTTTTCAATTCAGGAGTAAACATTTGACGGTGGGAAACGTTTCAATGCATTTTCTCTCCCCCAATTCACTCGGCGGTATAAGCTATTAACTTTGCGTCACACAACGACACCTAAAGGCGGGGCGGCGAATGTAGTGTTGTGACAAATGTTACGCTCCCGGCGTTACATAGGTCGCGTGCCAGTGTTACAGCGGAAAGAAGAGCGAGAAGGAAGCAAACAGATTTGTCTCCGTAAGCTTACCCTCGTGCACTGTGTCGTATCAAAATCGAAGAAAACTTCAAATGCAAGGCAAGGCAACACGTTTCACTCATAATGCATCCCACAGCTGCAGCGCGAAGGAAAAAAAAGGTCCCAGCATTAAAAATAGTTCCTTCTCTCGCTGATGTGCACCACACGTAGGAGGTAACAGCTGATGGCTAGAAAAGATGACCATCGTTGGGCTGGAGGTCTTCTCCAACGATTCTGAGCGTTTCGTTCGTAAGGACAGGGCGTAGTGAAGAACATAATGATACCGAACGATGAAACACGATGCGTTAAATGTCGCGCTATTTAGAAGCAAACGATGGATTGGGTTGGAACGGTCTGGACACACTCTGCGATAAATTTATACTGTGAAGTGTGGTTCATCCACCCACGCTCGTTCATCCAACGTTTACCCACGATTGCCCTTCGACTCATGGTGATGTTCGTTTTGACGACGAGAAACTAACTGGAGGGGTTGTCGGTAAATGGTACTGCATCTATTTACAAGCCGGTGCCCTTCGAGGTGTTGCGAGTATTGAGAGATACACGGAACGTGCAACGATCTGCAAGCGAAAATGTGTCTCAATGTCATCGGTAAAGGTATTGCACGAATGTCAGTAAAATTGTCATTACTTAGGGTTGGTTTCTATTTTATAGAATTCAATCATCTCTCCATTCTGCTATTCCATTAGCCTACCAATCTTGGTTAGTTAAGGGTAGCATAATTCATTCAAATGTCATAAAATAGCAGAACAAAATGATGAATTAATCCATGCATTAATGCATTGAGATAAAAAAATCAACCGATATAATAATTTATTTCTACTATTCGTTTAAGTGATCGTTTTAAATTTTTAGTAACAATACGATTTAAAATCAAATGCTAAAGAATATATCCAGATGAAACAAATATTAAATTACATTAGATGGTTGGTACATGCTTTGTGCTTCAATAGCTCGTTGTAGTATGACGTTATTTTTGTTAGCAGTTTAATTCACTCGATTTCAATATAAATTAACTTTACTTCTACAATCTTCCAAAATTTTTAAATAGCATTTTACAGTAATTCCCACTTGGACTTCCAAACATTTACTATCAACCTTATCTAGTAAATCATTACATATTATGAAGTGTTAAGTCATTTACACATCTAAAAAGAGTCTTAAAAAATCCTGCTATCAACATTTCGGAACTAACTGTGGAAAATTCTTGATTACCGGAGTGTAGAATGAAAAATATTGAAATGCAATTGCAATAGTATAAATGTGGGTTGTAATAATATCATAACAAATTTCTATTTAATACGCGAACACTTCTTGTATTTTTACTACCACAACTATTACTACCCTCATTTTTAATTTAAAACATAAACGACATATTAAACACTACATGTCGTAAATTCTCAAAGGCAACACAACACAAAAGCGTGATAAACTTGATCGGTATTGTTTCATAAATATGTAAAACAATATCGCTCATTACGTGCGTGTATGGCAAAGGTTGTTGATAAAATCGTAATTATAGAATTATTGAATGTTTTTGCTTTTAAAAGCAAAACAACGCCACAAACAACGGACGCCGCGCAGTTAACGGTGCTGTACTTCCGCGGACATTTGTTTGTTGTTGACTTGACTTTTACGTCCGTTCACTTGTGTTTCGATAAAATCACCGCCAAACGTGCTACGGCGCGATGATGTCACGCAGAAGTATTCGAGACGTGCCCCAAACCTGCTTGTTTATAATTTTCTAGAAATTCTTTTCGGTTTACCAACGCTTGGAAGACACTTGCCAGGTAAAGGAACCACCTTCTAGTGACTGCAAGATCGCCTACACGAGTTCCTTTTGGGATATGTGGTACATGACTCATCAATTCTGCAGCTAGGTCTTTTTTGTAGCTTTGTAAAAGTATGCAATTAGATTGTTGTTTTAGTTTGTTTTTAAAACTATTTTTTGCAGATTGATTACACGAGTAATACTTGCCAAACAAACCACTTCTGGCCCATTGCGCCAAGATAGCACACTCAACCGTACAACTATTTCACTGCCAAAACAACATTAGGAACAGAAACGAACGTTTACTTCACGTATCCGCCCATACCGAAAGAAATAGCAGACATCTCGCCTCGCCACCATCAAGCGCGCCCCAGCTTGAAGCGCCTTTCAAAAGAGCCCTACCTGGTACGACCAAAAACCCACGCGACCCTCAACCGTCTCCAACACCCACACGGTTGCAGCTGCAAATCTTAACCACCGACGGCCGCGCGTCTATCTATTCAACCGAAAGTGTACCAGCGTGAGCGTCTTGGCTCACTTTCAATCAAACGTACACCGTCGTTGTGCCCTTTTTGTCGGTTGGACCCCTGCAGGAGAGGGTTTGGTGCTTGCGGTTATGTCGCTCGTTGATAAGTACCCGCACCCTGTTCCTGCTCGGACGTCAACGTTACTTACTTTCCGATCGGACCACCTAAACTAGACTGAAATTAAAGTTTCGATGTGTTTGCGCGGAATTGGAATGGCTTGGCGCAGGGAGAGAAAAAAAAAAGGCGGAAAGCTGACAGGGAAAGGGTTTACGATAGAGCGGCAAACTTCGCATTCGGTGCAGGATTAGATTCAGGTCAATCGAACGCGCCATGATTGAACTATCCGGTGAAAAGATACACATAAAGAACGAACCGCACAGTGAAAGGGAGGTTCGTTGAAGGAAAATCCGAACGCGGCAGCGTCGGTCGGAAGAGAAAATATTGAAACGCTTGCGATTAAGCGATCGTTCGCAGTCGAGTTTCTGTGTTCCAGATATTTATTTTGACTTTGGCTGCTTTTCCACGGGCAGCCAACAGCAAAGCAGCAACCACAACAAGAAGCGAACTCAAAGAAATGGCCAATTTGAGGTTACGCCAGGCGGAAGGCAAAGCATCATTTTGCGAAAAATAAGTAATGATACGATATCGTGACGCTTTAAATTAGCTACAATTTTTATGTTTATTTTAATGTTGCTATCGCTGCTGTTTGATAGTGAAGAAAAGTGGTGCCAATCTTCTTCAATCTCCGGCCCACCAATTTGTAGATCGTGATTGGGCCGACGCGTTTTTTTTTTGCCGACGCTTTGTATCGGCGCCAATCGGAAGACGTTCTGTTGTTACCGACCAATTATCATTGAAATGAATATTTATGTTAGGCTAATGTTTGGAAGTTCGGTGCTGGTGATGCAATAAAAAGAATGGCGAGAGGTTTAGCGGTTTCACTTCTCACATTACGATGCTCAAAGTTTGCGGAATTTGATTACACAGTTTTATGCTGTGCGTTAAACGATTGCTTTTAATCGTTGAATCGATCGTTCAAAGTAATTAAGTTAGCAAACGTTGCGACGTTTTTTCAATATAAATGGAAAATATTCATTCAGTTATGATCGATTGGACATGTACAAAGTTCAGATAAGACAAAATTTGGGCAAGAAAAAAGGCAAGTAGTGCCACTGTGTACATCTCCTATACATACTGTATACATCCAAATCAGAGTTGATTTTTTTTTCCATTTCAATCATATCATAAATTTAGCCAAAAGCTGGATAGTTGCGAGTGCTGTTCAAATTTACTTCCAATGTTTAACAATATCTCATGGTCTAAATTAGAGCAGGAAAAGTTGAAATTTTTCAAGAAATTTTTAGTTGGTTTCTTGAATTTCTTAGTTGCAACATGAATTTCTTAGTTGATTCACCATTTATGTGCAAAAATCACATCGTAGAGTGTGAATGTACATCTCGTTTCTGATCCAAATGTGCTAAAGTTGTTCGAATGTTAAGTTATTGTTCTGAAACCTAGCCTTAAAATATGACTAGCTTTAAAAGTCTACTTAAAAACTAAGAAGTTAACATTATGAAAAATAGTAGAGGTGTCGGATTTAGTCTTATGTAGAACGATGAACAATTCAATTAAATTTTTGTGTTGTAACGATTTTAGTAACGATTTTTTAATTATCAAACATCTATCGTCTACTCAACAAGAGAATTCAGTATTCGGATCAGAATCCAGAGTTTTTAAACAGTAAGAGTCATCAACAACTTTTGACAAAACGAAGTATTAGACCCTAAAACTAGAGTAAGCTTTTAAAATTGCCGAGTTGGCGTTTGAATTGGGATGTCGACTCTTCTTCTTTCTTGGCCCAACGACCTCTTATGTCATGCCTGCCATTTCTGGCTTACTAGACTTATTGTTACCGCATATTTGGATAGTCAGTCCTCACTATGGGGCAACGGCCCAGATGAGACTTGAACCCCGGTCCTGCCGTGTGAAGACCGGCGCCGCTGTCGCATCACCACCGGGCCGTCCGGGATGTCGACTATTGAACTGATTTTAAAGCGTTAAGTTGCCGCTGAAGATCTCACTAAGATTGCGCACTCAGAACTTCAAAACATTTAAAATGAATGATAAAAATTACAACCGACTGTAATCATCATCACATGCAAAGAATACCTGTATGCACAAAAAGTCACATTTACTCATTCAAGAAGCAAATGTGAAAAGTAATTGTAGTAGCTTTTAGTATAGTTGAAAATCAATTTACAAAAATCGAGTTTTTTTACAAAACTGAGAATAAAAAATTTCCTAACAAGCATGATATTTATATAAGTAATTTTTCTTTACAAAAAAACTAAATCCAACTAAATAATAGTTTGCCACATTTTCATCTTACCTTTTTGCAGTAGCGCGATCTTCTTTTCACCTTCACAGCAGCTTCTGTCTCCTTCTGATCGAGCGCCGTTCTTTAATTCTTTACAAACTTTCTTATGATATTTTTCTTACTTTACACACAACATACCGTAAGCTACAACACTATAAATTACACTCAATATCATATATCACACCAACCGCGAAGGGATCTGTCGCCGCTGGATAGAATTCACTTGCTTCAATCACTTTACACCAGATTGGAAAGCCACCGGGATTGGTGTAGCTACAATACATCAATACATATATTTACAGCAAGCATCGGTCGACATTTGGAATTACAATTAATCACACACGCACACACGTTTTTTTACACACATTCAAAAACACAGACACAAACACTCAGTTGGTTTCGTTTTCTTATGATGCGCAAAATTTTCACGTCAAAAACACAATCTACGGCTTAGTTAATTTTTTTCTTTTCTACACTTTTACGTGACACACTGACACTTTTTTGTTTTGCGGTTTGGAAATCATTCAACAGCACTTGAGCTCGATCGACGCATCAAACGGAACTGTGAAGGGTGGAGACCGACAGAGAGAAAATTATATGTAACGACATTCAAACCGAAACCCGTTACTGAAACCGTCACACGGAAGCAGGTTGGGTCAATCTGCCGTTTGGTTGATGTGTTGCTCGATGACACTTTTAATTATATTTCACGACACCTCGCTATCGCTTGTGGATGACTATTTCTTTCCTTGAAGTGGGTGACATGGAATGGAACAGCTGGTTTCGATGTTGCTGAGCACCACACAACAGCATGTGCCCGAGCGGATTACATTGGGAACAGACACGTACGGATTTGTTTAAGCGCCACTTCCTGTCTGTCCGGTTAACTGTTCATCCGTACACATCCGTCCGGTTCGGAAATCATTATAAAATCATCAGCTGATAAATTCGTACCACATTTTGGAGGTTCTCTCGCACACAACGGTGATGGGTGTAAACCGGCAACAGGCCATAATTATCGAGTTGGAACCAGTTTTTAGCATCTTTGCTGCGGACGACGTAAGATGATCGATTGCAACCGTAATCTGGCGTAAACAAAATTCACGATAGCATTGGTCGATTTGACAGCTTGTGTCAGTTGGCAAAACGTCAGCTGATTTGAACCTAATCACATTCCGTCCCGATGAGCGTTGATGAGAGATTAGCGGCTTGGATGGTGTTATAATGTTTCACAATCAGCCAAAGACAGCCAAGGAGAATCGTGCTTTAAATTCGTACGCAGCGCCCAAATACCATAGACCACAAAACGACAAGAAATCTCCCTCAACCGGTAACAAAGGCAGGATGGTGTTTCATCTCGTGACGTTCATTCCAGCTCCAAGTGCACTTATCAAATCCCATAGAACAAGAAAAAAACAAAAGATCCTTTTTACTGTACTCCAACCTTAACAGACACACACCCACTACAACAATGCCGGGCTGCTAACACACACTTGATCCAGCGAGTGTATTGTGCGGCCCCCGAAAGTACCGCGCACACGTACACTCTTCCGCAACGCATTGTACAACGCGTAATTGCGTACGCGAGCTGCTCTATCTCGCCCGTCCAGGAGTGTGAAGGTGACAAAACTTCAATGAAATCAATGAACGCCAGCTTCCCGGTCCGGAACATCACATGCGCACGGGCGTCCTTTTGCTCTTTGGTTTGCGTACACATACTGCGTGCTGAGAGAAACCGAGAGGAAAATGCGTTTTCTTTCTTCTTCTTGTTCATCTTCCCCTTACGATTCCTAGTGGGTTTTTTCGGCAACCCTACCAACAACAACAAAAAAAACACCCTTCAGCAAAAATGGGATCCCTACCGAACGACCAAAAGCGGCAGGACCAGGATCCAATGCAGGAGCTGACACAGAGGAAGCATGAACCCTGTGATGCAGGAAGTCGAGGAACGGTTGGACGGGGAGCGAACGCAAGGAACAAGAGGACGAGTGGTTCTTAAAGTGGAAATGCTGGAAAACGCGTGCTGCAAAACATTGGGGGATGTTTCTCGCACCGGAAAAATGGAATGAAGTTTAAAAATAGCCGAACCATCAGAAAATTGGCCAGAAATTCCTGTGTCATGTTTCGTTCGGCTGAATAAATTCTACGTAATTTGCGTAATTCACGCACAATACAGATGATTCAAGTTGGTGGAAGCATTATCATTCGAGGCTAAGGATACGCGGACAAGCGTAGGAATGCTGTGCTGCTCCCGCAGAGAGAGCCACAACAAATGCGATTTCTCCATTCAGGAGAGAATTTCGTGCAAAAGTAATTGAAGGAAAGAAATATTCGCAAAAACAGACGAATCCACACAAACGCACGCACACACGCAGGATTATGCACGTTCCGGTTCTCTCTCTCTCTCCGGTAGCAGCTTCCGTGTGCTCAGGGTCACCGGTGAGTTTGATGACGTTTTTTTTTATCGGTGGGGGAGGCGTAAGTGGAGCACAAGAGATTTTGTTTTGAAAAATACCAATTTTGACACATCTGTCAGACTATTTCATAGGCAACTACGATTAGTACCATGGTTGTGGGGTTGGTACGCCCGCAGTCTTTCAAGCAATGATGCACCGAAATTGTTACTTGACGCTGTATTAACACACACTACTGTCGGTGCGGATTGTTATTTTGGCTGCTGTATTTTTGTTTCAGTGCTGCTACACATGCTTCTTGCTTCACTTCACAAACAAACCCCTTCTTCAGAAACACTTTCATCGGTGTTATCACCACACTGTTAAGAACGCAACGCACAACTTTGCTGTTTACTCGTGTTTTCACACAGCAAGTACTTGTTATTCAAATTCAACGCACTGCCAGACAACATCAGCTTCCACACCCAGATCAATCATGTTCCGTGTGTCTTGCTGCTGGGAGTCGTTTGTTTGTGCACGCCAAAACAATCTCGTCGTGACAGATGAAATGAAGCGGATCGCTGTGCGGTATTGTTTTCACACGCATACACACACCGTCGGTGCATGCACTCCAAATCGGGCACAATAGAACCGAACAAACAGTTGACATGCAGTGCGGCGCACAACACAACACTCACATACACACTGGGCAGACGGGCACGTGCACCTTCTTCACGGACCGAGCTCACAATTCAAACTGAGAAAGAGCGCACAGTTTGCGGCTCGCAACCGCGGTCGCAGCGCGTGCTGAAGAGAGTCCAGCTGTGTTTTGCTGACGAGCGGGAGAGGCGTTGCGTTGGGCTCTCTTTTCTCTCGTACTTGTCAGCACCGAGAGTAAACTGGAAACTGCTGGTGTACCAAACGGCGTACCCTACTAACAAAATTTGTAGTAGTAACGAACTAAAATTTTTGTTTTTATGTTTTAAAGTTTTTTTTATTACAACGCTTTATAAAAGTATGGAGAATAGCTAACGAAAATAAAAGAATTCTTTGGTAGTATATTAACGTAAACCCTCTTGGCGGAGCCACTCATTCTCTCGGATTTCAGTCGTGCTATCCTTCGCTTACACATGCAAAAATTAGCGCAATCTCCCTCTTCTGGGACTTTGAATTTGAAACGATATCGATGTTGAGTTCTACCATCGATGCATCTCTGTCATTTCTGTGTACGCGTTCGCCCTCTTTCGATTCTGCAAGCGCGGCGTGTGCGAGCGTGTTTTGTCGACGCAGTTGGCTTGGCAAAGAAGCGAAGAAGAAGCATACAGTTTCTGTTATCCTCCAGCAGTGGGGGATGCACGCGTTGATACCGGTGAAAAAATGTGTAATATTTGCTGCAAATCGTCTTAAAATGTAAGTAGAAGTGTAACGTACGTGATCCTTGTATCCTTCTCTATCTAATCATGATATTTTATTCCGTTCTAGATCATTTTTCAAGCGAATATTTGGAGTGGACTTTCGCGGAGACACCGGCAGTACCAGCAGGAAACGAAAAGAAGACACCCGAATCAGACGCCGTAGACCGTCATTCAGCGAAGCAAGTGAAAGGCGATCCAAACCAACGCCAAACGAATAAAAAAAAAACGGTGAAAACACGCGTCTTCTTATTTCGTGGAATGAACAAGTGTGGGTATCACAGGAGCGTAGACAGAAGAAGTATGAGCGAGAGCTGCAGAATGCGCACGTTCGGGTCACTCGTCCGGGTCGCTCGTTCGGGTCGCTCATTTGGGCTGTAAGTGGTGCGTCATACAGCCAAGTTACAGCCGAGTTACAGCCCAAATCGTCACTCAATTTTATATGGAACTTCGCCGGGAGGGAATAACTGTTGGATATGATACAATTCGAGCAGTTGTTTCGAGCACTTACTTCTTCGACAGATGCTAGAACCGCTGGGCGATTTTTGCTTGCTGCGGAAGTCCTCTATATTGAGGAATTTTTTACTGCCACTTGACAACTCCTTCTCAATCTAGTTCTACCCTTTCTCTGTCCTAGTAGAAGGAACGGGTTAGGTGACGTTTTCTTAACATTACCAGTCCACCTAAGTTTAGCGAGTCTAGTAAGATAGGCCTGTTCCCAATGCTCTGATCATTGTATTACAATATACTTAGAATACTTCTTAATAATGTTCTATTTCGAGTAGTTTTGACGATACTGCAGATTATTTACTTTTATTTGTTTGGCAAAGAGAATTTGAGTTTATTTATGGTAGAACTTTAGGTTCACAAAGGTATAGTAATTCTCTGTTTCTCATGAAGTAACAAAAGTGATTAAACGCTTATAATGGCAGATATCCCAAATTTAGAGACATAATTCAAAAACATCCAATTTAAATTAAATGCATAATCTTGCTCCAAAAATCCTACCAACACACTAAACGATAAATTCGTAACGATCACGTGCCTTTCCGACACACGCCACGCATCGCGTTGCCGTGGAAACGCTTGAGCAGGGTGTTGATTGGAGAAGGATGAGAATTAGGTTCGCCGGGATTAGGTCACGCGATCGTATACAGCCGGTGGTTTGGATGAGGTTTGTAATTGTAGCTGAAATGTGTTGTTTCTATTAGTTGTAATTGCACGATTTGTTGCAATGGCCACATCCCTCGAGTGATCACGGTGGTGCTGCAGTTGTAGTAGCAATGCAACGCTGTACAATGCAACGCACATAATTAATGCATAAAATAAGCACAAATTGTGGCGAATTCTCATGAAATGCTAATTAATTAAGCGATTAAGTGAAATTATTTCTGTTCCTATGTCGTAAAGTGTACAACCGCCAGACCTGCAGCGTATTCCATAGGAATGTTTTAGTTTTCGACCAGTTTTAAAGCTTGCTAAGACATGAATAAAACAACGATTTAAAAAAAATCGACTATCACTATTAAGACGTCCTTCAAAATCGTCGTGAAATTAATTCGTTCTCCACCAACATAAAGGCCATCATCAACGTGCTGTTTCCGGTTTGAACACGCCCGGCTCGTACGGCGGGCACCTCTTTTCTGGTGTCAATTGATTGACACCCGGTAAGAACTAATATTGATTCACTTATTATAGCCCCCGGGCGGGAAATCGGATAACTGAAACACTGAAAAGAGCACGATGTCACTGCGCTGACTGCAGTGTTCCGGCTGTCAAGATGGCATCGGCCGCCGTTCACCGATGCGTCCGTGTGATAAGCGTGTGCAATGTGTGCATCTGCAGCGAGCTGAGCGAGCTGTCTTCGGTGGCACATCGCACGGGCACAAAGCCACGCACGGGAAGCAAAACGTAACCGTTGCGAAACCGCGAGCTACTCCGCCGTGTCTCGAGTGGCGTACTCGCTACATACTTGGGGTAGCTGGGGTTATAAGAATAAGCACGATGACGTCGACAGGCAACCATTTTCCGTTTTCCGAGTGCAGTGTTTTGTCTTTGCTATTTAACCGTCCGGCGGTAGGATGCTGTTCACCAGGGGTAGATATGGACCTGGACTGGAATGCAGGCGCAGATATGTCTGTTACCGAAAGCGAGAGTAGAGCACGCGGTGACGGCACCGAAGTTTTCCACGCCGGTTTTCATGCCAAGTTCGAGCTTGAAGCCGCTTACAAATTGGTTCTCAACTCATTAGCCCGTACAAGTACGGTTTGTGTGAGTGAGCGAGCATGTGTGTGAGCGGGTATGTGTTTGTCACGGTGGGACACACGACTCCAAGAAACTGCATCCCTGCCTGCAGCAAACCTCTAGCTGCAATGCCGATGCAACCGGGACGGTTGCCGGTGGGAGGCCGGATGGGTGGTGGTGCATGTTTCGTTTCATCATAAAATATGCTCACCAGCAGTGAAGCAATTAACGAATCCAGCAATGAACTCGTGTTATGCCATGTCTGCATCTGTACTGTGCCCACCGAGACAGGGTGGCGCTCGGGCGATTAGGGCGAGCGGCAAATGGGAAAATGTGGAAATGTGGTTTCTGTCGCTCGGTGTCATCGAGTGTGGTAGGGCGCACAATTGTGGTTGCATTTTTAATCGGATTGAGAGATTCTTTTCTTCTCATTGCTAATAATTGATACTGTCGATGGGTCGATGCGTTTGCTGCAGACGAACATTTCTTCCGCATTTCCCACAAATCACTTGTTCCATTGTTGTTCAAGAAATGTAAAGCATCACACCTCTAGATAATTCAAAACATTCAATTTGGGGATTTAAACTATACACAAAAATGCCCCGTTTCTTATCCAGTACAGCGTCAGACCTTTTCCAGCGAAACATCAATTTCCTTCCATTACACAATCGCGCCAACTTCACACCAACAGTGTGCCCATCTTGGACGTTGGTCGTTCACGGCTTTTTCCTTCCGATTCTCTCCACCGATGGACAGAAAAAGGGGCATGATCACCCATGGAAAGGGCTCTTTATTGATGATTTTTCTCTTAATTTTCTAACGCGAATCTGTGCGGTGAGTTAATTTTCCAAATTAAAAGCCAGCGCGGTGCCATTGAAAACCGCAGCCTTCCCGTTGCGACACCCGGTAGTTGGATAATTTCACTTTCACGAAGCGTGCAAGCGGGTGTCTGATTTGGTTTTACTACCGTCCGTTTCAGGCCGGTGGTGGTGTACCGGGAGATGACTTCGACCGGAAGTAAGTTCCCAGCCAAAGCATAGCGAACGAAGGGGAGCCCATCGTTACAATCTCATGTCGAACCGTGATTAGTTAACGCGTTTTTCGGCTTATTTGTACAGGTATTGTTTTCTTTTTTCGCTTCTTTTTGGCATTTGTTTTCAGCACCATGTGGATGTGGATTAGCAAAATTTTACTATTGTGTTTTGTGTGTTTTTTTTCTTGTTTTCTTTTGTATACAATCATCACTACAAATACGGCTTAATGTGCGAGTGGATTTTGTTAGTTGCGTTTGTCATCATGAACACATCCTAGCTGTTTGCAAAGAGAGAAATTCAAACTGAACGCACCGTAATTGGATGTATTTTATTGTGTTGCAGTAAGGTGATGCGCGCGAGCAACATCTGGTTGTTGATTTTTGTTGTTACACTGCACGAAAGAAAGTTTGTACTAATTGAAAAGTGATTGAAATGTGTTTGTTTTGCGTTCGTGTATTATGTTGGGAGGTAATTCACGACAATGGGTTGATTGAGAGAGTGCTTGGAGAATTGAATTAAATTATGTCGATTGAGTGATTTAATAATTGTTTCCTTTTATAAAGTGTTAACATTTTAAAATCGAACAAAAATCTTATTGACGAATTTATTTATTTTAAACCATATACAGCTCTGATTATTAAGAAACTAGACACTAAATCACATGCAATTATTTGATAAAATTGGGCTCAACCCATGGGATTCAAACGTTAACTAAACCGTAAATTCAAAATGTTGAAACCTTACCAAGTTATAGTGACTTCGCTTAACTAATATCTGAAACAAGAACGCGCTATTTTATATAGAAAGAATAAGGGGCTCCAATAACTAAGCTTTATCAGCTTTAGTATTTTCAATATTGTTGGGATAATCCCGTCATAATAACTAAGGATCTAATGTACTTTTGCTTAAGTTAGAAGTACATGTATACTAATCACCCAGAGTTTTAAGGTATCTGTCGGACATTTTTACCGCTCTACCGAGCACGAAACAGAAGATATTAGTTAGATGAAATTTCTGTATGTATTTTAGTTATGCCAACTTGTTTTTGGTTGTTGATGTCGTTTCGGAAGTGCATTTCGATCTTTTCTCAAGATTGTTACGAACAGCAAACATCATAGATTTGGAGAGCTCCACTATTGCCGATATGATACCGTAATCCAAGTTATCAGAAATAGACCAGGTATCCATGACAAGCTACAATCAATGGGGCGATCCGGTGACATTGTCGTAGCGGCACCATTTGCTGATATGAAATTAAACGCAACCAAATTCCATTTGGACCTTTTATTCATACGTAGGCCCGGTGGTAGTTGCGACCGCGGCGCCGGTCTTCACACGGCAGGACCGGGGTTCAAGTCTCATTTGGACCGTTCCCTCATAGTGAGGACTGACTCACCAACTATGCGGTAACAATAAGTCTAGTAAGCCAGAAATGGCAGGCATGACCTAAGAGGTCGTTAGGCCAAGAAAGAAGAAGAATTCATACGTAGGATAGGCTGGCTAAATCAAGTGAAGGAAGTTTGAAACGGCTTCTCGAGGTTTCATATGCGGTGTAACACATGCCAACAATCAGGCTTGTTTAAGGAAGTACCAGGCCTTAGTGGTTTATCCTTGATTTATAGAAGAGATACGGTTTTTATGAAAACAGTGTCTACTAGCAGTGTCTTCTCCCATGAAGGAACTGTAATCAAGCTGGAATCACTTCTAATGATGTCCTCTTATGTGAAATTGCTATATGGTTGAACCGTTTGGACCATTTTAAACGATAAAGGCCTCTAAACATTAACGAGACATTTCCGTGAATATAATAACGTAGGTGAGTATCACGATAACAAACTGCAAGTGTAAAGAAACTTTAAGAATAATCAATAAGCGATGAAATATCGCTATACATGACTCACCTTCCGAATAAGCGTATAGTCATAGTCGAATATGTCTTTCGCCGTTAGTCGGATTCGGGTTCTAAGCAGCTGGGTCAAAAACAAATACCGTAGCTGGCCCATCCTTGCGTCATCCGCACAGTTCATGTCGAGCAATGTGACTTCCAGTGCTTCCATTGCAAGCTGATGGCTTTTGGCGGCGCTCATCAAAAATCCTAGAATCACTGGTGTTGGCACAAGACACCATACTTGCACTTATCGAAATGGAAAAACTTTACTCTCCAGTTGATAGTTTAACAGCTTTAAATACTTACAATCCATTTTGTTGCTTCCTAACATCCACATCGTGTACATCCAATAAAGATCGAATGCGATCTGTGCGAAGCTGCCGGCAATGTTTAACGCTTGTGAAAAACCAAACAGTTCGTTGATGCTTTCGTTTATCTGCCACAGCTCGCCGTAAATTGCACGGTACGCTTCCATGCGCTCCGTTACGCCGGACAGTTGCATGCTGCACAATTTGTTTCGCAATTGTCGCAGATTGGTCGCCATCAGCAAGATGTGCAGCAGATGATACACGTGCCTAAAGTGGCTGATCAAGTACGGGTAGAAGTTGTGCGTCCAAAAGTAGTGCCATTGCGAACCACTGGTAATACCGTAGTACATCTCACACTCGACTGTAACGCACACTGCCACTATCGCCAGAAAGATGACGATGAAGCGTACCAGAACGCGCACCAGCTCTGCTTTACCGACCAACCCGAGAAGGGCATCGTTTTTGGTGGCCATTTCGCGGTAGCGTATCCAAACCGAGCGATGCATTTCTATCCCAAACCAGGAGTCGGTAAGTGTTACGCAAATCGTCAGCAGTCCGATAACGAACTTGAAATAGTTGTTCATCGCATCGGTTAGGACTAGTCCGTTGAAAAGATGATTGTAGTTTCGTTTGGCCATGATGGCACAGCTCACTGTTAACGCTACCTGCACGATCCACCAGATTGAGGTTAACCATCGGTGCTCTCCGATGGTCAGGCCCGTGGTTGGGTGAAGTTTTACAGGAAAGTTTATAAAGCCAACCATCTGAAACAGCACCATAACACATGAGAAAGTTCCAAACGAAGCACAAACGATCATACGCTCTAGCGATGGCATCGTGAACTGATGCAACTACATGCACAACTCTTCCTGGAGATGTCCCGGATGGATGACCACTAAAGCACATTAAAATTGCATTTTGACGTATGTACAGTGGGCATGCAAAGGACTCATCAGTATCTGTTCAGTTACAATGCCATCCTTACTTAGTATCCCGCAATGATTGCGATCCTTTTAGTACGCAAACGATGAATCTCGTGTTACCACTGCTCCCAACAGCACGGCAGCTTTTGTCTGCCGCTTTTGCCATGTTTAAGCTGTTCGGTTTCATACCATTCGCGTTCGATTGCTACACGTTTAAGCTAAAGTCTACCAACGCCACCGAAACGTTGTTGCATCTACCTGTTTTTCAATTTATCTTCTACGCCATCCTAAACTGGATCACCTTGCTATACAGAGTTGAGATCTTCTACACCGATCTCCAGATCCTCAGCGTCAACGATATACTAAAGTATGGATCACTGTTGATGGCTGTGTTTGTAATGTTGATCTTCACCGTAATACAGCGCAACACACACCGAAGCGTTTGGGACATGTTGGATTTGATCCATGACACTGCACGGAAGAAGTTCGTGCAAAGCTTTACGCGGCACTATTTGTGGAAGTTTTACGGTTATCTGGTGTTTAGTGCATTCATTGAAGCACTAGTACTGCAAGCTGTTAACGAATCTCCGTCAGATTTGGCGTACTGGTTGATAATACTGATCTTGCACGCCTTTCTTCGGTTGCACCATCTTTTCCACATGTGCTTCATCGACATACTCAAGATACACCTTCAACAGCTTCACTATGGGCTGGTAGAGATTGGTGAGTATATTGGCGATCTGCATGCACACCCGCAAGATTCAGACACGTATCGGGAGAGCTACCAACGTTGCATCGATCGTTTGCTGGAGTTAAAAAGCTTGTACGGACAGCTGTGGGAGCTGAGCGATCGTATCAACCGTACCTTTGGATGGTCACAGATTTGCAACTTTACCGGCAACTTTGTACAGCTTTCGTGTGATCTTTACTGGTGTTATGTGTCCGCCAAATTCTACAATACTTATGGCGGTCAAGGTGACTTTATCCTGAACATACTGGAACGGTGTACAGGTTGATCTTAAAAACAACTGCTTGTCTTTCTATTTAGAGATATTCATTACACTCTTGCCAACGGGATTGCTTATCGGGCTGTTACTAAACTCTGCCGAGTCTTGCCTTCGTGTGGTAAGTGTTCAGGACACCCTCCACAAGTGAAGACAAACTCTGATCAACGCCAAATATTGTTACAGGCATCCTCTCTACAGTCGGCACTGCTAGAAATTCCCCTCGCGAATGATTCCACCTTTCGCAAAATCATCTATCGCTTCGGTTTGCAGATCGCTCAGCAACGAATTCGACTGACAGCTAATGGGTTGTTTGAAATTAACTACTCACTGTTAAAAATGGTAATTATTCCATTTACATTTTATATGCAAACTTTAGCTAGTTTCATCCCTTAACTTTCTATTGCAGTTCGGCACGGGAATAACGACATACATGATAATTTTCATCACTTTCTCTAATGGAATACGCTTTGAAAAAATCGATAACGCTTAATATTGCAGGACACGAAGAAGCCATCAAATTAGACCAGCGTTGTGGAACCTATCGGGCAGTCTAATCAGACTTATTCGTTTCTTCTGAAACCAGTAATTTTTCTGACGTTTCTATTAAGTGCACACATGATGGACAGCTTCGTTAGAGTGATCAGCTTCTACCAGATTCTAGCATTGCACTGGTTTAGTATAAAACCAAACAAGGCCATAGATTGTGAAACTATTTTCTTCATTAATCTGAACGTTTGCTTCGTGACCGCCCTTTTGTGGTGGATCTATCAAAACCAATCTCTAGTTATCTTTACCGCCAACCTCCTGGGGTACTTGGTGGATTTTTCCAAATTTCTACTAATGATTTTCACCTATTATTCATTAGTTTTCGAGAGTGGTCTTCAAGGTGGAATTCTTCGTCAAATTTGGAACGAACTCGATCAATTCCAGCAGCTAATTTCCCGTACCGGATGGGCCTCTCAGCAGCGGAAACACTTTATTGTCGTTGCATGCTTCGTGTTTTATATGTCCTGGTGGGAGCTTACATTCGCGTACTGTATCGCTGAGACGGCACGTGGTACTAACTTTACCATCACCTTTTGGATACTCTTTTTGTTGATTCATCTGCGGCAATTGCAAATCATGCTCTATACCGATCTGGTGTGCTTCTGCTTAAAGTCACTCAATACCGAGCTTGGCTGGACGATCGAGCTAAGCGAGGGTGCTAGTCGCTATGGCGGTGTTCGCAGTGATGGACAAATTTGTGATCATTTGCACACACTGATGGATGCATTCGCACGTATCGAACGTCTAGTCCGGTTACTTAATCGGGCATTTGGGTACTCGTTTGCTATCATCAAGCTGATCAACCACATCTACATACTGACCGATACGTACTGGATTGTGCAGGGTTTTATAAGCGGAACAGTGCTCAATTCTCTGTGTACGTGCAGCAAACGATCTTGCACCCGGTGTAGTTTGTGTTACTTACCAAACATATGATGTGCCGTTGTAGATCTCGAAGGTTGTATATCGTCGAAATTTATTTGCTTGATGATGAACCTGTACTCGAACGAGCGCATCTTGTCGGAATGTCATCGGACTCAGGTACTGCTGCATCGTATCAATCTCAGATGGCAGTTACGGTGTAAAGCTGGTTGGGACAGGGTACAACACTTTCTGCTAAAGCTAGAATCTTCAGAACCTTTCGCCATGACAGCGATTAGCATGTTTCGCATGGACTACGTAATAATGATGCAGGTATGGATTTATTACGGTGTGATCGAGCGTACGGAAAGTGATAAAGTTTTTTATTTTCAATTCTAGATCGCCCTCAACGTAACTGCATCCATTTCATTTTTTATTCAGGCGTCACAGTAAGCGATCTGTTTGCCAACGGCAGTGTACTGTTAAAGCTTTCGATCGTTGAGTTCGATGATGGGTCCTCTTTCGGCATAAACTGTATGAAAATGACCATGTACGTGGTAATGGCGGCAGCTATCTGCAAGTAGAGAGCGATTTAAAATTACAGGGGTATTCAAACCGATCGTAGAACGTGCTTTGAGCATTCATTTATTTAATTTTGAGTTTATTGTCGTTATATTTCGTATTAAAGGTCAGAAATTACCTCTTTCAGAAGCACAAAATCCATATCGAAAAACCCTCCAAGCGAAAAATACATCGGAGTGTGTTGCAGCAATAGGGAAAAGTTTTCTATCTAGAAATGTAAAAGAATGTGTTGAATTCTGAAAAATTTATTAAGCAAAGTTTAACAAAAATTCAATAAAAGAAGGTTTTGTTGTACGTTCGTGCCTATATTGAACGTACCGGCTTATTGTTTTGTCTATATATATTTGTTGAAGATTTTGTAAAAAAAAGATTTCAAGGCTTCAATCCATGGAATGGAACTTCAGAATCACTCAGTGGAATATTGCAAGACTCTTATGGAATTTTAGACTTTGTGGAATCATTTTGTGAAATCGTTCATTCAATTAACAGGAATTTACATCTTGCCATGCCAAGCGTTTGGTCCTGCCCTGGCAAAAAATGGCTAATTAAATAATGACAGTCAATAGTTTGTATACATTATCACGCCGTTTCATTCACAAGTCATTTGAGTGGTTTTAATCACTATTATTTTAAACTATATCTGATTACAAAGTTTCACAGCCGTGCTGGAAACTTCCCTTGAGCGAAGGCAACATTCAATTATATGATTGCACATTGCCACAATGGGCTTGCTATGTTCCACTAT
>KZ061671.1:244565-256992 GCA_002091835.1 Anopheles maculatus | reverse complement strand
GAGCGATCGTATCAACCGTACCTTTGGATGGTCACAGATTTGCAACTTTACCGGCAACTTTGTACAGCTTTCGTGTGATCTTTACTGGTGTTATGTGTCCGCCAAATTCTACAATACTTATGGCGGTCAAGGTGACTTAATCCTTAACATACTGGAACGGTGTACAGGTTGATCTTAAAAACAACTGATTGTCTTTCTATTTAGAGATATTCATTACACTCTTGCCAACGGGATTGCTTATCGGGCTGTTACTAAACTCTGCCGAGTCTTGCCTTCGTGTGGTAAGTGTTCAGGACACCCTCCACAAGTGAAGACAAACTCTGATCAACGCCAAATATTGTTACAGGCATCCTCTCTACAGTCGGCACTGCTAGAAATTCCCCTCGCGAATGATTCCACCTTTCGCAAAATCATCTATCGCTTCGGTTTGCAGATCGCTCAGCAACGAATTCGACTGACAGCTAATGGGTTGTTTGAAATTAACTACTCACTGTTAAAAATGGTAATTATTCCATTTACATTTTATATGCAAACTTTAGCTAGTTTCATCCCTTAACTTTCTATTGCAGTTCGGCACGGGAATAACGACATACATGATAATTTTCATCACTTTCTCTAATGGAATACGCTTTGAAAAAATCGATAACGCTTAATATTGCAGGACACGAAGAAGCCATCAAATTAGACCAGCGTTGTGGAACCTATCGGGCAGTCTAATCAGACTTATTCGTTTCTTCTGAAACCAGTAATTTTTCTGACGTTTCTATTAAGTGCACACATGATGGACAGCTTCGTTAGAGTGATCAGCTTCTACCAGATTCTAGCATTGCACTGGTTTAGTATAAAACCAAACAAGGCCATAGATTGTGAAACTATTTTCTTCATTAATCTGAACGTTTGCTTCGTGACCGCCCTTTTGTGGTGGATCTATCAAAACCAATCTCTAGTTATCTTTACCGCCAACCTCCTGGGGTACTTGGTGGATTTTTCCAAATTTCTACTAATGATTTTCACCTATTATTCATTAGTTTTCGAGAGTGGTCTTCAAGGTGGAATTCTTCGTCAAATTTGGAACGAACTCGATCAATTCCAGCAGCTAATTTCCCGTACCGGATGGGCCTCTCAGCAGCGGAAACACTTTATTGTCGTTGCATGCTTCGTGTTTTATATGTCCTGGTGGGAGCTTACATTCGCGTACTGTATCGCTGAGACGGCACGTGGTACTAACTTTACCATCACCTTTTGGATACTCTTTTTGCTGATTCATCTGCGGCAATTGCAAATCATGCTCTATACCGATCTTGTGTACTTCTGCTTAAAGTCACTCAATACCGAGCTTGGCTGGACGATCGAGCTAAGCGAGGGTGCTAGTCGCTATGGCGGTATTCGCAGTGATGGACAAATTTGTGATCATTTGCACACACTGATGGATGCATTCGCACGTATCGAACGTCTAGTCGGGTTACTTAATCGGGCATTTGGGTACTCGTTTGCTATCATCAAGCTGATCAACCACATCTACATACTGACCGATACGTACTGGATTGTGCAGGGTTTTATAAGCGGAACAGTGCTCAATTCTCTGTGTACGTGCAGCAAACGATCTTGCACCCGGTGTAGTTTGTGTTACTAACCAAACATATGATGTACCGTTGTAGATCTCGAAGGTTGTATATCGTCGAAATTTATTTGCTTGATGATGAACCTGTACTCGAACGAGCGCATCTTGTCGGAATGTCATCGGACTCAGGTACTGCTGCATCGTATCAATCTCAGATGGCAGTTACGGTGTAAAGCTGGTTGGGACAGGGTACAACACTTTCTGCTAAAGCTAGAATCTTCAGAACCTTTCGCCATGACAGCGATTAGCATGTTTCGCATGGACTACGTAATAATGATGCAGGTATGGATTTATTACGGTGTGATCGAGCGTACGGAAAGTGATAAAGTTTTTTATTTTCAATTCTAGATCGCCCTCAACGTAACTGCATCCATTTCATTTTTTATTCAGGCGTCACAGTAAGCGATCTGTTTGCCAACGGCAGTGTACTGTTAAAGCTTTCGATCGTTGAGTTCGTTGATAGGTCCTCTTTCGGCATAAACTGTATGAAAATGACCATGTACGTGGTAATGGCGGCTGCTATCTGCAAATAGAGAGCGATTTAAAATTACAGGGGTATTCAAACCGATCGTAGAACGTGCTTTGAGCATTCATTTATTTAATTTTGAGTTTATTGTTGTTATATTTCGTATTAATGATCAGGAATTACCTCTTTCAGAAGCACAAAATCCATATCGAAAAACCCTCCAAGCGAAAAATACATCGGAGTGTGTTGCAGCAATAGGGAAAAGTTTTCTATCTAGAAATGCAAAAAAATATGTTAAATTATGATAAATTTATTAAGCAAAGTTTACCAAAACTTCAATAAAAGAAGGTTTTGTTGTACGTTCGTGCCTATATTGAACGTACCGACTTATTGTTTTGTCTATATATTTGTTAAAGATTTTGTAAAAAACGATTACAAGGTTTCGATCCAAAGAATGAAACTCCAGGATCACTCAGTGGAATATCGCAAGACTCTTATGGAATTTTAGACTTTGTGGAATCATTTTGTGAAATCGTTCATTCTATTAACAGGAATTTACATCTTGCCATGCCACGCGTTTGGTCCTGCCCTGGAAAAAAATGGCTAATTAAATAATGACGGCCAATAGTTTGTATACATTATCACGCCGTTTCATTTACAGGTCATTTGAGTGGTTTTAATCATTATTATTTTAAACTTCTCTGATTACAAAGTTTCACAGCCGTGCTGGAAACTTCCCTTGAGCGAGGGCAACATTCAATTATATGATTGCACATTGCCACAATGGGCTTGCTATGTTCCACTATCCGCTTGAAACATTCCTCTGCATGATTTAAATGTGGCACTATATGGCTCGAAGTCCTGTATTAGATAAATAAAAAATCGATTCTAAATATCTTTTCCATCCTTTCTAGTTAAAATATGGTCAAATATTAAAGCAAAGCATTTTTTTAATTCAAACAATTCTTTGTAGCAATGAGAATCTTCTCATCAGCCAGTTGTAACAACAAAAAAGTATATTTTATATCGACATTTTTTATAAGGTTCATATTTGAAATCGAAAAAAGGCGGACACTTTCTTTAAAATTTGTTGGTTAAACAAGACTCATCAAATGTTTTGGCTGTTTTCGGGGTCGCAATCATCGTATTATTTCTAAATAAAATTAAAAGGACTCAAGGTTTTAAAGAAAATAGACAAATGCTTTCGTAGAAAATTCTCGACATTTTAATGTAATTTCCAAAGAAACATTAAACTGCCTGAATTGTTCTATAGTTAACCTAACAACCCTGCATATCGGAAAGTCCATTAGCTTAACCCGTCTTGCCTTATTTTTTATTCGCTTACTATTCCACCAAGTAATGTACTTGCATTTTGTAAAACTATTCCAACCATTTTTCTTCACTAGTACACTGAACGCAAACGCTGCCCTTTACTTATGTATCGACTGATTAGATCTGAAAGCACACAGATCACTCCATCATGGCACACCGTGACACGGATCACACGTAACAATGACCGACGGGTTTGTAGCATACGAACCATTTTCGCGAGCAAATCTACCTCATCACCACGTCGTTTGTACAGCAACTGTCCCAGCTGGCCAACCTGCAGCAGATGCAAAGCACAGTTCGAATGTCAAGCGCGATAACTGCTAGGGTGCACCGGTGGAATATAGTGTTTACCTGGTTCTTGCAGTTTTCACACGCTGCCAGCACGATTCCGAGGGCGGTAAATGTGGCCACGATACTGAGTATGAAACCTAGAGGGCCCGGGAAGTAAAGGAAGATGTTTATGTTCTGTTGGTTCTTCCAGCGTTTGTTTCTCCTTTGTTCATATTACTCTCATAAAAATTTCACTCAAAAGCACTTCCAACGGTGATACCAGATATACAAACACACGGAGTTGAGAGGGTAGTAATTTATGATGGTACAAAAATCAATAGCTCCATGTGTCGCACCGAGGAATATATTTTTCAGCAAGATACTCCAGTTTCGGGTACTTGTTTCTTTCTCCATATTCTCCATTGCAAAAGTGCATTAGGTCAGCGTGCAAGTAAGGTGTGCACGGTACACTTACCGAAAATATCACCGAACTGATTGAGATAAAGCAGCGCATACAGTGAGTACAGGTCGCACGTACACTGGATAAAGTTTTGGAGCAGATTGGCCAGCTGCGAGTAAACGCAGCAACCGTTCAGGTCCTTTGAGGCGTGCCAGAGCGTAAGGTACGTGCTTTTGGCGGCAAATATCCGTCGAAGATGCTTTGCATCGGAGGGAGCATCGGTACCGAGGGATTTAGCCAGTCCCGTCGGGTTGCGTAATGTCCACGGATCGATGACGGCCGGTCGGTGGGACGCGTTCATCTTCCACCGGTCCAAAGATGTCACTTTTGGTGGGATTTTGTCTCGGGCTAATTCCTGGCGCCCGGGGGAAATGGGTCGACTGGCGACGAGAGATTCCAGCTGCTCCCGCAGGACACCGAACCGGGCTGTTAAGCGGTCAATGTGGTATGCATGATGAAGGTGCTTCATGCGAATGATGACTAGCGATGGTACGGTTAAACACCAGATGACTCGCTGGACCGGGTGTGGGTAAATCAGGGCCAGAATTCCCAGCTCAATGGCACAACAGAACGCACCGAACAGGACCAATTTGTTGCGAAACTGTATGCGAGCTTGTGTTAAGTGAGCGCTTGCCGTGCCACCCGTCAACTCGTCCAGCGTCCCATCGACCGATGTCACACGAACGTCTAGCGCACGGTAAATGCCACGTGCTAGTAGCGCCTCCAGCAGCACTACCAAATGCGTCACGACCGTGATTGAGCTCTTGATGAAAGGGATAACGTTTATGCCGGTGCCGGTACGTAAATCGGCAAACAACCACCTGCGCTCGATGAGACAGTACGCAAGCACACCGACGTACAGGATGCAGTTACCGACGCACCACAGAAGGGCCAATGTCGACCCAAACGGAGCACCCGGTCCTGCGTACGTTTGTAGGCCACAAAGTTGAAATACTAGTGTCACAAGCATCGTAGCAGCGATGTGCTGTTAATCACGAAAGAACTTATCAGAATGGTGGCGATTTGCGTGTGGTGGCTGTGATTTCTTTCCTCTAAACGGGGTGTCGGCAAGTATCGGCAAGATCTGATGGACGTGAGAAAATCATCACTCGGTGTTTGGTTGACGGGTGATTAATGATGGGGAAGAAAGTTTGGTCGGAGCAAAACGGCAGCGTTCGTCCGATGACAGTAGGGCATTAGGGACATTGTTTCGAAGGTGGTTGATGATGGCAATGAGCAGACCTAATTATGGGGTGATAGGTTTATTTATTGACAATAACGAAATGTTGTGGCATAAAGGAAATTAACCAGGAAGTTTTGAGGGATCGGTTAATTTAAAAGAAATTTTTATTATGACCTTACAGAACCATCAATGAGTGTAGAGGGAACCAGTAATTTCAAGTCGTTACTAAATTGTGTTCCTTGTTGTAATCGTCGAATGTGTCCGTTTTTGGAATAAAGTTGATGTAAATCACCAAATACGATGTTATTGATGCAAAAATCTGGAAATGGAGAAAAGAGTTAAGCTTTAATGACGTCGTAATAGCTGTTACTATTACTACTGATACACACGGTAGTCAATGCGGACAGGCGTAGATTGAAGAAATTTGCTGCTGAAATGTTAATCCGTTCATTGTCCAACTGCTTGGAAAAGTTCTCTATCTAGAAGAAGGTAGGCTGTAGTAAAATGAACAATTACAAACTCAAAGTTTTCGATATCGATCTTACCAGCATGATCGTTTTGGTTGGTAGTGGTCGGTTAAACACACCGTGCAGATGGTAGAATGTCATTTCTCCCTATAAATAAATTAAGATTAGTGTTTGGATGCGTTATCGCCCTTACACTGCACACCTCATCCAAACACCGTTGACAGGTGGTGAACAGTACGAAAAACATCAGCAAAGGTGAGATCCCGCACAAAAACGATTCCACCTTGTAGAGATTGCCATCGTGGTGAAGGCTCGCGTACATCCAGTACCCATCTATCGTGGTACATATGAACAGCATCGTTATCACACTAAACAGTTGCCAACCGAACCGATCGCTTACCTCGCCGGTAAGATCTTTCAGCAGATTCTGGACCATCTTCAGGTGTACTAACCGACGATGCGTTGCATCGATCGAAATATTGCGCCCTTTGCACGGTACGCTTAGCTGAAGTTCGTTGTTCAGCAAACGATACCGATTGCGCAGATACTGGACGTGCAGCAGAAAGAACGAATCTCCGAGACGAATAAGGATAAAGAACCACACCTTCAGTAACCAGTTCCGGTGCCAGATCGCATTTGCCGAGATGCGCGATATGATGAAAAACTCGCTCACAGCCGGTATCACATTGTACACGAGCATTTTGGCGAGAATATCTTCGGTGAGCTGACGGTTGAAGCGCTCCAAACTGCCTGGCGTCGTTTCATGTGCTTCAAACAATTTATCAATGCGATCCATCGATCGGGCGATGCGCTTCTGAGTGGATCGTTTGACCAATGATAGTAGCAGCGACACTAGCGGAACTATCAGCGGGATCACAAACTGGATGGCATCGGCAAAGGTGCCGGCAGCATCACTCAGAAAGAACACAGCTTCCGGTGTAGTGAGTGAGTACGCCAGCACGATAAGCTCTCCAACCGTGTAAAACGATACGAAGACGGCCGTTAGCGTGTAGAGTGAGGTTAAGGCTTGCCCGCGGAGCGGTACTAATGAGAAACCAAGAAGCTGAAACAGTGGATAGACGGGACCGAACCGCCGATCGAAGTGTACGTGGCGTTGGGCCATCGCGGTATGATTTCTCGTTGCGCTGGAAACGCATTTGGGACCAATTGCGGGAAGATTTGATTAATGATGAGAATATTAATCATTCATCGCAAGTGTGTCACATACGATGGCTACGGTTTTGGGGTAGTACAAAGCGCCGAATCGCATCGTATCATGTTCGCGGTGCCTTATATTTAATTTTCACCAGCAAACAAAATGCTGTCAATAGTTTAGCTCTGATTAAAATTGAATCCGCACACATCGCGCAATCGGGGAACTCCGCTAGCGAATCCGTCATACGGTATGGTCAAAGTTTGCAGTGTAAATTAAATTTTCGTTACTTTTTTCATTGTTTTCCATGCTAGCCTTTCGCACAAGAAGCTTCCGCGGTGGATGAGCTTTGTCACCAGGGAGGATAAATGAAATCATGAAAATTGCACAACCCATTCCGGATAATTACTTTGCACGTACGTTTCGCCACACTCTCCGGAGCAGAAGTGTGTCTGTGGATTTGGAGTTTGGCATATATTTGCCTAACCTAGATAAGTGAGACCCGGCTGCCGGAGCATTCCATTCGGTAATGGAAACGCTGGAGCAATGGTCCGTACTTGCCGGTTACGTTCGTTTCCATCAGTGGCTTGGTTTTCAGCCGTATCGATTGGATAGTGGAGATGTAAGCCCATTCTTCGTCCACACCTTGGTACAGTTCTGTGGTGTGGTTTTAAATCTTGCGCTCATCATCTATTGGCGTCGTTGCATTCTTTATCACTGTGAGTCGATCGGGATGGTGGTGGACGTTGTTAAGCTGCTTACTATCCTTTTGGCAAGTTTAATAACGTACGTCGAGCTTGCCCGAACCGTCAGAAATGTGTGTGGCTGCTGGAAAACGCTATACAGAGCACATCGAACGCTTCAACACAAGGGCATGGTTGATCATCGGCTGCTCGCTCGCACCATACGCATGTACTGGTTGTTTGTGCTGGTAACGTTCCTGTACATCGTGGGAAATGAGTGTCACTCCTATTTTTACGCAAAACGCAAGCAGACAAAGCGATTCTATCTGTACTTCTTCAGCTTACAGTATTTACTACACGTCAAACTTCAGCAGCTCATCTATCCTACGATCATGCTGGATTTATATCTGCGTATGACGCGCACCGCTCTTGAGCATCACATTGAGCTGCTGCAGTGTTCCGAAAGACTAGGAAACACACGCTATCTGGAGTTTCTCGCGAGGCAGATAAACAGCTTAAAACTTCTGCACAGTGATCTGTTTCATGCGAGTAGGGAGATGAACGAAGCTTTCGGGTGGACTTATTTGATCATCTACTGGAAGAATTACATTCACATTCTGTCCAACTCATATTGGGTGGTGTTTTGGATTTTGAACGAGGAAATAAATCATGCTGCAAGTGCGTAAAGAGGCGACAATTGCTTACGCAGCTAGTGTCCTAACAAGTTTTCTTTTTGCAGTGATCTTAAATCGACTGATCGTTCGAACATTCTTCATAGCCGCAATGTTCTATGTTAATAGTCGCGCCAAGACTGCTACTGATCGCCTCAGGCATCGAATCCACACGATAGACGTAGGAATTCAATGCAAAAGCAAGCCTCTTTTTACTATGGTAAGTGAACAAGAATGCTTAACAATCAGATTGATTTAATGGTAATATTTTATCATCCGCCACAGATTGAAAGTTTCATACAGCAAACAAAGATGGAAGCGATTCGTCTGACGGCTGGTGGTTGCTTTACCCTAAATTTCGAGCCTATTCTAACGGTACGTTGTGTTGGAAATCAATCTAGTGAGATGTTAAATTACTGGTTTCCTGTACTCTCTAGATTGTTTTCACCATTGGAGCTTACATCTCAATATTTATTCAACAAGTGCTCATTCAAATACCGGAAGTGGAATGTATCGAGCATGAGGCACATTGTTGAAATATTGCAGTTTGAAAACTGAAATAATTCAACATAACTTTGTTTCGAAGAGTGAAAGTTTTCACACTGTTTTCAAATTTTCAAGTTCTGTGGTGATGATTCAGTGCATTCGTTGTTTTTAATTTATTTGATGTTTATTTTTGTAAATGAGTTGATTTTTGTTACAAAAGTTAAGAAAATTTAATTGTGATTTTTTGTGATAAAAATCGTTCGAATCAGCTTGAAAGAATGGTTCCAATTTGATCTAGATCAAAGCTAGAACAGTATGAACGTAAAATCCGGGCGATTCAATTAACCGTGCTGGCAGCATCCCGAATAAACGAAGGTGTATTGTAAACACGATAGTTCGTGTTCTGTGGAAACAATATTTTCGTTCGCATTACAAAGTTTAATTATCTACTGCATTGCAATGGAGGAAATACTAAACGATTCTGTAGTATCGGACGAGTTGGCGGTAAGTTATACGCTAAGAAAAATGGTCGGTGTTGCGTGCGCTTAACCCTGATAACGTATCGCGACAGCTACCCTGCGGTCCCTGTTCCGTGGCATTCGTCATAAATGTTTTCCAGACTGTTTTGCGTAGAATGAATCATTAATATGCGTCTTTGTTACCATTCTCCTACGACTGCCGTACTTTTTTTTAGAAATTCGAAAAAAAGTACAACCAAGAGCTAAAAGACGGTAGCGTCTCGACCACAACACAGTTCGAATATGCGTACTGCATGGTGCGGAGTGACTTTATCAGCGATATGAAAACGGTAATGATGCAACAATGATAATGATGATGATGATGCGTTTGTGCGACCATTGCCGCACCGCACGACAATTGATCTAACTCATGGTATGCCTTTTTGCAGGGGCTGGTGCTGCTAGAGGATTTGTTCGTCAAACATCCGGAAGGACGTCGCGATTATCTGTACTATATGGCAATCGGGCATACGCGGCTAAAGGAGTACTCGGAGGCGCTCAAGCACGCACAAGCCTTTCTGGAAATAGAACCAAACAATCAGCAGGTGATAGCGCTGGAAGAGCTAATTAAAAAGCGCATGGACATCGAAGGAATGAAGGGTGTCGCTAAAGCGACCGGCGCGGTACTCGTGTTCGGTGGCATTGTCGGGCTTGGTTTGGCGCTGCTGAAGAAATGAAAATCACCTCGCTAAGCCCTGGAGCGGATGGTACACGTTTGCTGTAGGGCTTTTCGGTTATGGATTTATGTAGAAGCAACAGCAGATAGTTTGCAGTGTGGTAAGGTTAAAATGGAATTTAATATGGTTTTAGTATCACGCTGGTAGATGAGTTGATAGTTTCGAACTTTATTATCCAAAAAACGATTCTAAACTAGTGGCCGCTTTTGAGTACAACGCAAAAAGATTTCACAATTGAACCTTAAACCACAGTTACATGCGGCTCTGCTTTACTGTCTTCGATACACTTGTGTCAACGTATGACGTAGCAGCTAAACAAACTACACGTCTTTCAACTGGTACCTTTTATTAATGTACAGCTGTAATGCTGGGCAGCTCTCCGATTTCCCTTGGGTTAAAATTCTCCCTTTGTTGTTATTTTTTCCTTTTTTGTTATCATTTTAACTGCAAAATTTCTGTTGCCACCTTGTAAAAATGTCCCGGATAATATTTAGATTTCCTGCACAACTTTCGAAAAAGGAGCTGGAAATATAAGAAAAAAGAGGATTGTTTGTTAGAAAAGTAAGGTTAATAATCGTAGCTTGTCTCGTACAACTCTGGTCCCACATGCACAGGGTAAATCTAAAGCGAATCAGAACGGAGCGAAGTAGCGAGAAGAGTCATTTTCGATGTGCTGATGTCCAAACATCGGTACAAGAATCAGCACGTAGCATGACATCTATTGCCAGCGTGCGCTGAAGAAGAAAGTAGGTGAATAAATGTGTTGTTAATAATCAATTCAAATATAGACATATTTATTTAAATGGATTGTGTCTCTATGACTTTTCTTTGACGATTCGAAAAAAGCAGAATTATGATAGGGAATCATTCACTGCTCAATGATAGTATCTACAACAAACATTAATGCACGGTATGACACGCTCAATCACAGAACACAAAAGGACACTTAATGAATCTATTGCTCCCCTATACCGTTCTGCACTAATTGCCGTCCAACACGCAATTAGATCCTTTCCAGTCTGAAACACTCACAGTCCATTATTTGTCCCGGCAGCAAGAGCATGGTGTTGATGCGGCTTTTCTGTTTCCGATTGTCTGTCCGGCTTGGGTCCATCATCGTTGGAGGATGCTGCATAGTAATGGCGACTTTTGCATAGTGCTGCAAATGCTTACCAAGCGACCAAATTCATTCTCTTGTTATCTTGCTCACAGTTGGAAACAATCATTACAATGATAGCACTGGCCGCATTGGGTGGTGCCCAATTTTTCCTCCAAGAAGCGCTCTATTACGAGGAAAACATGTATCTGTACAATCCGCACGATGTGTTTGTCTGGTTAATTGCAGTGTGCAAAACGAATGCAGAACTGTTCTACATGTGCACGATGATCTGTATGGGGTTATATTTGCCTTGCTGTGGCGTAATGATGGCGGGTGCATATTTCGTAAGTTTCCGGGATCAATCCGGTAAGTGCAAAGTGCATATCACAAATATTTTACGGCATGTTTTTTTTTGTGTGTTTTCTTTAGACGAAACAATATCTTCTTGCGCCGTTCGTTGTGGTGGAGCTGGGAAGACTATCCTGTATCACACTGACTCACGTGATCGGAATGATGGTGATTAAAAAATCGATTAACGTGGGTTACCTCATAGCTCTCACCATTGCCGGAGGATTTGCTTTGTGTAAGTAATCGAAAGTAAGTGACGTGGGGCTTAAGAAGATCCTAACGACTCTTTCTTTGCAACTAAGTACTGCTGTTCTATCTTTGGGGATGTGTGGTGGCGTTGATGCAAATACTGAGAATTGTCCGATCGCCGGAATATATAGCCGTGTTCGGAGACAATCCGTTAGCTCCTGTGGATCCTGGCGAAACGACTCCAGTTGGTGCTGGTGTCTTGATCGAACACGCTACGATCGAGTGGAACGGAACCGGAGCTAAACCTACGCAGTGGATTCATGTCAACAAAAACCTGGAACGATTGCCACCGACAGCCCTCAGCACGGGGCAGTTTAACGGTCCGAACATGCTGGTTGATGACTTTCGTACTTTGCATAGCCGTTACTCCTACAATTGGGCTATTTAGGATTAGCGTTATTCTATACTATATTTAAAAATTTTCTCGCAAATATTCTGTACCCACATGAGCTAGCCCACTATCTGTGGCCCCATTCGTGTGCGGAAGCCGTTTTGTGCGCATATGCAAAGCTGGCTGGCAGTTTGAACAGGTCAGGGCACACACGGGGTCAGCCAGACGGGGTCTGCTCATCGTCGCAAGAAGAAAGACGAGTGCGTTGATAGCAACGACAAAGCCAGCGCTTATTAAACGAAATGAAATCGCAAACACTTCAAGCACCGAAGTATTATTTTCTCTCCCCCTGTGGCAGTGTAAACAAAGTCCTCGTCGACGGTTTTTTTTTGTTGCCGATGCGAAATCGAACG
>KZ061671.1:156389-242899 GCA_002091835.1 Anopheles maculatus | reverse complement strand
ATTGAGCTGCTGCAGTGTTCCGAAAGACTAGGAAACACACGCTATCTGGAGTTTCTCGCGAGGCAGATAAACAGCTTAAAACTTCTGCACAGTGATCTGTTTCATGCGAGTAGGGAGATGAACGAAGCTTTCGGGTGGACTTATTTGATCATCTACTGGAAGAATTACATTCACATTCTGTCCAACTCATATTGGGTGGTGTTTTGGATTTTGAACGAGGAAATAAATCATGCTGCAAGTGCGTAAAGAGGCGACAATTGCTTACGCAGCTAGTGTCCTAACAAGTTTTCTTTTTGCAGTGATCTTAAATCGACTGATCGTTCGAACATTCTTCATAGCCGCAATGTTCTATGTTAATAGTCGCGCCAAGACTGCTACTGATCGCCTCAGGCATCGAATCCACACGATAGACGTAGGAATTCAATGCAAAAGCAAGCCTCTTTTTACTATGGTAAGTGAACAAGAATGCTTAACAATCAGATTGATTTAATGGTAATATTTTATCATCCGCCACAGATTGAAAGTTTCATACAGCAAACAAAGATGGAAGCGATTCGTCTGACGGCTGGTGGTTGCTTTACCCTAAATTTCGAGCCTATTCTAACGGTACGTTGTGTTGGAAATCAATCTAGTGAGATGTTAAATTACTGGTTTCCTGTACTCTCTAGATTGTTTTCACCATTGGAGCTTACATCTCAATATTTATTCAACAAGTGCTCATTCAAATACCGGAAGTGGAATGTATCGAGCATGAGGCACATTGTTGAAATATTGCAGTTTGAAAACTGAAATAATTCAACATAACTTTGTTTCGAAGAGTGAAAGTTTTCACACTGTTTTCAAATTTTCAAGTTCTGTGGTGATGATTCAGTGCATTCGTTGTTTTTAATTTATTTGATGTTTATTTTTGTAAATGAGTTGATTTTTGTTACAAAAGTTAAGAAAATTTAATTGTGATTTTTTGTGATAAAAATCGTTCGAATCAGCTTGAAAGAATGGTTCCAATTTGATCTAGATCAAAGCTAGAACAGTATGAACGTAAAATCCGGGCGATTCAATTAACCGTGCTGGCAGCATCCCGAATAAACGAAGGTGTATTGTAAACACGATAGTTCGTGTTCTGTGGAAACAATATTTTCGTTCGCATTACAAAGTTTAATTATCTACTGCATTGCAATGGAGGAAATACTAAACGATTCTGTAGTATCGGACGAGTTGGCGGTAAGTTATACGCTAAGAAAAATGGTCGGTGTTGCGTGCGCTTAACCCTGATAACGTATCGCGACAGCTACCCTGCGGTCCCTGTTCCGTGGCATTCGTCATAAATGCTTTCCATCCTGTTTTGCGTAGAATGAATCATTAATATGCGTCTTTGTTACCATTCTCCTACGACTGCCGTACTTTTTTTTAGAAATTCGAAAAAAAGTACAACCAAGAGCTAAAAGACGGTAGCGTCTCGACCACAACACAGTTCGAATATGCGTACTGCATGGTGCGGAGTGACTTTATCAGCGATATGAAAACGGTAATGATGCAACAATGATAATGATGATGATGATGCGTTTGTGCGACCATTGCCGCACCGCACGACAATTGATCTAACTCATGGTATGCCTTTTTGCAGGGGCTGGTGCTGCTAGAGGATTTGTTCGTCAAACATCCGGAAGGACGTCGCGATTATCTGTACTATATGGCAATCGGGCATACGCGGCTAAAGGAGTACTCGGAGGCGCTCAAGCACGCACAAGCCTTTCTGGAAATAGAACCAAACAATCAGCAGGTGATAGCGCTGGAAGAGCTAATTAAAAAGCGCATGGACATCGAAGGAATGAAGGGTGTCGCTAAAGCGACCGGCGCGGTACTCGTGTTCGGTGGCATTGTCGGGCTTGGTTTGGCGCTGCTGAAGAAATGAAAATCACCTCGCTAAGCCCTGGAGCGGATGGTACACGTTTGCTGTAGGGCTTTTCGGTTATGGATTTATGTAGAAGCAACAGCAGATAGTTTGCAGTGTGGTAAGGTTAAAATGGAATTTAATATGGTTTTAGTATCACGCTGGTAGATGAGTTGATAGTTTCGAACTTTATTATCCAAAAAACGATTCTAAACTAGTGGCCGCTTTTGAGTACAACGCAAAAAGATTTCACAATTGAACCTTAAACCACAGTTACATGCGGCTCTGCTTTACTGTCTTCGATACACTTGTGTCAACGTATGACGTAGCAGCTAAACAAACTACACGTCTTTCAACTGGTACCTTTTATTAATGTACAGCTGTAATGCTGGGCAGCTCTCCGATTTCCCTTGGGTTAAAATTCTCCCTTTGTTGTTATTTTTTCCTTTTTTGTTATCATTTTAACTGCAAAATTTCTGTTGCCACCTTGTAAAAATGTCCCGGATATATATTTAGATTTCCTGCACAACTTTCGAAAAAGGAGCTGGAAATATAAGAAAAAAGAGGATTGTTTGTTAGAAAAGTAAGGTTAATAATCGTAGCTTGTCTCGTACAACTCTGGTCCCACATGCACAGGGTAAATCTAAAGCGAATCAGAACGGAGCGAAGTAGCGAGAAGAGTCATTTTCGATGTGCTGATGTCCAAACATCGGTACAAGAATCAGCACGTAGCATGACATCTATTGCCAGCGTGCGCTGAAGAAGAAAGTAGGTGAATAAATGTGTTGTTAATAATCAATTCAAATATAGACATATTTATTTAAATGGATTGTGTCTCTATGACTTTTCTTTGACGATTCGAAAAAAGCAGAATTATGATAGGGAATCATTCACTGCTCAATGATAGTATCTACAACAAACATTAATGCACGGTATGACACGCTCAATCACAGAACACAAAAGGACACTTAATGAATCTATTGCTCCCCTATACCGTTCTGCACTAATTGCCGTCCAACACGCAATTAGATCCTTTCCAGTCTGAAACACTCACAGTCCATTATTTGTCCCGGCAGCAAGAGCATGGTGTTGATGCGGCTTTTCTGTTTCCGATTGTCTGTCCGGCTTGGGTCCATCATCGTTGGAGGATGCTGCATAGTAATGGCGACTTTTGCATAGTGCTGCAAATGCTTACCAAGCGACCAAATTCTTCCTCTTATTATCTTGCACACAGTTGGAAACAATCATTACAATGATAGCACTGGCCGCATTGGGTGGTGCCCAATTTTTCCTCCAAGAAGCGCTCTATTACGAGGAAAATATGCATCTGTACAACCCGCACGATGTGTTTGTCTGGTTGATTGCAGTGTGCAAAATGAATGCAGAACTGTTCTACACGTGCACGATGATCTGTATGGGGTTATATTTGCCGTGCTGTGGCGTAATGATGGCGGGTGCATATTTCGTGAGTTTCCGGGATCAATCCGGTAAGTGCAAAGTGCATATCACAAATATTTTACAGCATGTTTTTTTTTTGTGTGTTTTCTTTAGATGAAACAATATCTTCTTGCGCCGTTCGTTGTGGTGGAGCTGGGAAGACTATCCTGTATCACACTGACTCACGTGATCGGAATGATGGTGATTAAAAAATCGATTAACGTGGGTTACCTCATAGCTCTCACCATTGCCGGAGGATTTGCTTTGTGTAAGTAATCGAAAGTAAGTGACGTGGGGCTTAAGAAGATCCTAACGACTCTTTCTTTGCAACTAAGTACTGCTGTTCTATCTTTGGGGATGTGTGGTGGCGTTGATGCAAATACTGAGAATTGTCCGATCGCCGGAATATATAGCCGTGTTCGGTGACAATCCGTTAGCTCCTGTGGATCCTGGTGAAACGACTCCAGTTGGTGCTGGTGTCTTGATCGAACACGCTACGCTCGAGTGGAACGGAACCGGAGCTAAACCTACGCAGCGGATTCATGTCAACAAAAACCTGGAACGATTGCCACCGACAGCCCTCAGCACGGGGCAGTTTAACGGTCCGAACATGCTGGTTGATGACTTTCGTACTTTGCATAGCCGTTACTCCTACAATTGGGCTATTTAGGTTTAGCGTTATTCTATATTATATTTAAAAAATTTCTCACTAATATTGTGTACCCACATGAGCTATCCCACTATCTGTGGCCCCATTCGTGTGCGGAAGCCGTTTTGTGCGCATATGCAAAGCTGGCTGGCAGTTTGAACAGGTCAGGGCACACACGGGGTCAGCCAGACGCGGTCTGCTCATCGTCACAAGAAGAAAGACGAGTGCGTTGATAGCAACGACAAAGCCAGCGCTTATTAAACGAAATGAAATCGCAAACACTTCAAGCACCGAAGTATTATTTTCTCTCCCCCTGTGGCAGTGTAAACAAAGTCCTCGTCGACGGTTTTTTTTTGTTGCCGATGCGAAATCGAACGGAATGGCAGACTGTAATCGAGGTTTCTTTTTTTTTCGTTCGTTGAAGGGGTTGTTCTTGTTTCGTGCCTTTTTTTGTTGTTGCTGCCCTGCAATAAACGGTTCAGTGCAGCCGACCGCGATCATTCTAGCGGTCGTAGGCTCACAAACACTATGAATGGATCGATTTTTTGATGCGTTAGTAAGCGCTCGATTGAAGGGGTGGAAAGAAATTCACCCATACTGTGATCGCAGTGTGTACAGTGTGTGACACGTTTTGATAACAACAGATCAGACGATCATTAGTGAAAGAAAAATTCAAATGGATATTCAAATTATATTCTTCTTCTTCCTTGGCACTACAACCTCGTGAGGTCTTGGCCTGCCAGCTATTGCTAGCTTTCTGTGACTAAGTTGTACCCGTAGCTGGATAGTCAGTCCTGCGTACGGGGAGGCGGTCCGCCGGGATTCGAATCCCGGTCCTGTCGTGTGAAGACCTGCGCCGCTATCGAATACACCACCGGGCCGCCCAAATTATATCATGTAGAAAATAATTTAAAACAAAATCAAACCAAAACAATGTGAATATTTTTTGTCTGAAAAGGCAATTCAGCTACACCTTAAAATCGAAGATCTACACGAATTTGTAAAGATTTTGCGATAAGAATGAACAATTATGCATCGCTTTTCAATTACATTTTTCTTCATTTTCTGTAAGTTCTACTTCTTGTCTTAACGTCCTTCTAAGGTCCTGCCGGCCATGTAATAGCTTATTAGACTTCTGGATGCGATGTAGTTGACTAGTCAGTCCGCACTACAGGGGAATGGTCCGGATGGGATTCGATACTGTGAAGACTGGCGCCTGCTTCCGGACCCCAGATATCTTTCTCCAATTAACCAATCTCAGCAATACGGCTACTTTTTTATCTACTTTTTTCAGCCTTCTGTACATTCTATCCTTATTTATTTGGTATTTCAAGAAAAGTGTGAACACACTTTTAACACATACCAAGCCTAATCAAGGCCAAGCGTTACTAAGAGTGACATCGCTATTTTATTTCAAAACTGACCTTAAATGTTTGCTTTAAAATTGATAAGATGATTCCCTATCTTGAGAACCTTGGCGACTTATGCATTGCAGTCAAGATATTAGTGAAGAACTATGGTTGTGGGGCGATGTAAAACCTTGGGATATCTTCAATTTATCCACACTATCATACATGTTTTTTTATTTATAATTCTGTTGTTGTTGTTTGTAATTTATTTGTGAAAAAAAACTTGAGTTAACTTGTTTCTTTGGCCAACGTGCGGTAATTTTTAATAATCTAATAAGTCTGCAACTTTTACCATTAAAAACCTTTTAGATAATTTGTTACTAACTGAAAAGAAAATAAAGTAATCAAACAAAACATCTTTAAATAACCAACTGCTGTGATGATAACAGATAGAAACATCATCATATGCCTAGCTAGGGCAACACTTAGCAGGTCACTGTATTTTTAAATCGGAAAAAGAATACCCCCACTCACTGTCCCACTCCGCACGCCTTCCGTTATTTCATCTTCTTTCTAGACAAACATATGTGTGTCGCCGCAACCAATACTCACGATCGTGCACGGCCGTTCGGTTTGGCCATTTGCCATTTGATGTTTTTTTTTTCTGTTCTATTCATATCCCTTTCTCGCGTGCTACGGTTGCGGTCTCTTTGCTCACTCGCACCCATTGCGTGTTTCTATCGGAACTGACTGCCGCTGCGTACAAGCGCACGCGGAGGGGCATCTCGAGGTTTTAGGTCCGTTTGATAGGACGCCCCACGATCACGGTATGGTCACGGTTGGCTCTCGAAGAGTTCGTATGCGAGGGGCGAGAGGTTTTTTAGTCCGTGGTTTCGCGTGTCTGTTTAACCGCGCCAGTGCTTTCCTATTCATTCGACCACATTAGCCCCATCGGCGAGGATCGTCTTGTGCTGCGCGCGTGTGTGGCTCCTCAAGAGCCGTTTACGTTTTTTTTTTTGCTTGTCCGGAGCGTGTGAAAGTTTGACATTCAGAGTTTAGCGTACGCGTACGGTGAGAAGACTAGTGAGAAAGTTTTGTTTCAACAAAAGCGAATGTAATTTTTTACTGACGAACGTTTTTATTCGTCACGAACTGTTCTGCGTGTTACGTGGTTTTTTGTGTATGTATTGTAGCCGCATTACCGTGTCTCGGCTTCGATGGAGCTAAAATTAGGTCGGCACTAACCAGAACAGAACGCGCATCCCGAGGGCAGTGAGTGGTGGTGTAGTGGACTTGGTGCCGCATTTTCGCGAATGACCGCATAGAATATTGTGTGCATTGCAGTGCAACACGTTAGATACAAGGAAGAAAGTGCGAGCAGGGTGGTTGCGTGTGTTGTCTGTCGCATAAACACCCAGCGCCCAGTGTGGTTGAGTGCAACGAACTGACGAATCGAAGTTTCAAAATAATAAACAACACGGCCGCTACCATGGATAAGCAGTACGTGCTAAAGAACAACATGTAAGTGTCATGTTACGTTGGTGCGGTGTGTTTTTCGTGTCGTTCTCGTTGAATCACAACCGAGGGAAAATCCACAATTGAAGCACATCGACCGTGTTCGTTTTTCCACGTTTTTCCGATGCTTTGCCCAATGACTGTGCATCGCTTCCGGAGCAAGCGAAGCTGATCAAACGTCATTCTAATGTCATCATGAATTGTAGTGTGTGTTGCTAGTAGCCGCCCGTATCCAGGAATAGTAATCGTGGGTACTAAACAGGGTATTAAATTAATGTCATTTTTTAAGATATAGAAAATCAAAATCGATCCCCAAAAATCGTTTCGAAAATACAGCGCCATACACGTGATAGGAAGCCTGAACAGTGCACAAAGCGCCTGTTTGTTATTATTTTGGCGAGTCAACTTGACCTACTTTACGAGGAACTTGGGGTGGCGTGATTTAAGTTGCTGGAAAACTGGAAAGGAATTTTTGTGCCCGTCTCCGACCGGTTTCTGGCCACGCTGCTGCCGACGCGGTTCTGTACTATGCTGTGGATTTATGGACAGCACGGACTGGCTGGCAGACATTGAACCTAGAGAGCTTGCTTTCCCGCAGGTTGATTCGCGCAGGTTTCGGACTTGTGCGGACGCGTGCAGTTTCTAATCTAGCAAGCGATAGCGTTGACCTTAAACATAAAGCAAAGTTATCGATCGATTCGCGATCGGTGCGATTAGAAAATGGTTTTAGGTGCTTTAACATGAACAGCAGATGATGTTGAATTTATTTAATTGGTAATTATACCTCAACAACGGATGTTGAGGTAAAAAAGGCATGTGATACTTGCTTTTTCCATACCTGATCAGTTAGAACGATATAGCAACCGATATGCTGCAGGTTAAGCAAGCTGAGAGCTGGAATCATCTAGATAGAATTCGATACCCAAATTCGTTGGCCAACATATTTCTACCGAGACACTCCGCGTGTTAAGTTGCGTTTCTATGGCACACGAACAGTGTGTTACACAAACTGGCTATTATACACCCCAAGTGGAGATGCAACCACTTCCAGCAGAACCTTCTAGAAGATTGCAACTGCAAGATACACATCCAATTGCAAAGCGACGTACGCAATTCCGAGCCTGCAGTATGTCCACGTGTGTGTGTGGATCTGAGTGTATTTGAAGGAAACGCATTAATTGGGGTGCAGCATAATGAGCTGTACGTTGAGGTTTAGGGGGCGAACCGATTGCCTAATCCTACCTGCGTTATTTGGTTAGCCGCTAGTGAGTGTTTAACGCACCACCGGTTTGCTCTGACAATCCTTCGTGCGTTAAGGTGCATTAAGAAGAGAGCAAGAGGGGCAAGTTTAACATGGTCGGATGCCTCCGGGTTCTAGGAAATTGCATCCAGTAGTAATCGTCCATCACGTAATATCACTGTCGTGCACGGTACCACCACGCCTCTATGACGGATCACTATGATTTGAATGTCTGACACTTGGATGACGTGTAGTGAATAAGCCGGCAGGGTAGCAGTAGTAGTGGCAGCTGTCAAAATGTGTTCAATGAATTGAAACTGCAACCCTTTGAGGTCTTGTAAATATCTTCTCCCGCGAAGCTGGTAGCTTTAACTAGGTTAAACGTTCTACTGCGAGCTCGGAAGCAGCGCTCGAGAAGGCCCGCACTGGCTCGAACTTTGTTCGGTTCGTTGCGCCGCTATCGTGTCGCGTTTGTCGTTGGGTGAATTTTTCTAACCCTCTCTTCCACCGTCACCGATCCGGCTGGTGAGCTTTCGGTGCATATCGCGGTCGCGCCACCATAATGTTGCCACCGACCCAGCACTGGGCGGCCTTCAAAAATACCACCTTCTAGGCACCAGTTGTTGTTCCAACAGCATTCGCTGGCGCTTATGAAACTAACATCGAACGCGAATTTGACCGTGTGCAGTGGAAACGAGTTAGAAAACTTTTATCCCCCCGCCAGCCATGCCACATTCACGCCCCAAACCCCGCTCTACGGTTGCTTCCTTTTCGCACGGTCTGCGTCCGCCTCTCTGATCACTTTCGCGATCGCGGTCGAGCGGTTCTCGACACTTGCCCAACCTAACGCTCCAACCAAAGCCATGCGTCAAGTGCGCAAAATTCACGACTGCTGCTTCTGCTGCTACTCGGCTACACGGCTAGTGGCGATGGGAGGCTGCGCATAGGTGAATGAATTGAATGTGCATTACGAAAGCGGTGCGGTAAGACTGCTGCTACTCACTCACTATAGTCGTCCCTTTCAGGGACGACGGATGACGGTATGCGGTAGGGTGCAGAGCCAGAGAACACCGTCGTACAACCGGTGTAAACTTAAACTTGGTACCTGTTAGCGAATCTTTTAAACGATCGGAACCCTTGAGAAGGAAGGGGCCAAGCGTGTTAACAACAACAAAAATAAGGTTGTACCGGTTCGGCACGTTTTATGCATTTTGACTGTGTCAGTCTTGGCGGGCTTGCGAAAATACTTCGGTCCGATACCACACACCAAACCGTGATGTCGCAGGAACGGGTTCTTTGTTTTATGTTGGAAGAAGGGGTACGCGACACAATGCGAGAAATACTTTTACAAACGTTATAAAATGTTTATTGAGCTAATTCACACGCGTTAAAACATTACATAGTACAATACATAGATAAAACAATACTCGCAAGCACACGCACCGTACGCCCTGTCCCGGCAGCAGCTGATCGTGAAGTGCCCATACGAAGCACGATCCTCCAGACGCCCGAACACGAAGGATACCGAGTGCTACGTCGATACCTGTCACTTAGCGACAGGATCGAGTAACGGCGTTACGGTCCGGGCTCCTGCTTGGCCGAGTATCCACTCACAACACCTCCCCCTTTTAAGTCAGCCGATACGCGCTGAACCTACGTGGCAGTCTTCTAGTCCTAGAAGACCGTCGTAGTAGCTGTGCCCGCTGGTTGTTGTTGCTGTCGCTGAACGAAGCCCTTTGCTGTACCTCCGGTGGTGTAGCTGCTGCTGGCGATGATGCCGATGCTCGCTGAACTCCTGTCAGCATCGGTGCTACTGAAGATGAGGCTGGCTCCACTGGCAGGAAAACGGGCGGTGATACGGACGATGACTGCTGACAGGGCGTCAAACTCATCTTATCTAAAAGTAAACTAAGGGGAAGTTGATGCTGATCGTGCTCGCTCCGCTCCGACGAGTTTGCGGCACGACGGCGGAGCTGATTCACGTGCCGTCGAAGTCTTCGCTGGTCGTGGGCAACCACCTCGTAAATGACGTTGCCTATTTTGCGAACGATTTTCCCCGCAATCCAACTCCAAGAGTTTGCCCGATATATTTTCGCGTACACTGGATCACCCGGCTGCCACTCACTAAACTCATCCTTCGCTGCAGACTCTGATGTTGCTGGAGGACGCAATAGATGATGGACAGTTCTGGTGGTTCTTCCAAACATCATCTCAGCTGGTGTGCGCTGGTCCAAAGCAGGATTTGGTGTCGAGCGATACGTCTGAAGAAATACATCCAGAGCCTCTTCAAGGGATGCGTTTCTCGCCCGTATTTTCTTCAACGATCGCTTGAAGGTGTCGACGAATCGCTCGGCCTGGCCGTTCGACTGTGGATGAAAAGGCGGTGTCCGGATATGTTCGATGCCGTTGCAGTCGCAGAATTCCTTGAAGACCTCACTGGAGAACTGCGTGCCGTTATCGCTGACCAATGTGACTGGTGGACCAAATCTAGCAAATATTCCTCGCAAAATGGATATTGTAGCGAATGAGGTTATACTAGCCGTTTTAACGATTTCGGGCCACTTAGTGTAGGCATCTACCGCAACCAGGAAATAAGCACCTTCCAGGGGTCCAGCGTAATCGATGTGAACGCGATGCCAAGGACCGGGTGGTCTCGGCCAACATGATGGCATCTGGGCCGGTGGTGATTTTGCTGCAGCCTGACATGCTTCACAGGAAGCAACACAATCGGCGATGTCGCTATCCAATGATGGCCAGTAGACGAAACTGCGAGCGATCGCCTTCATGCGCTGGATGCCCGGATGTCCCCGATGAAGCTGGTTCAGACATCTTTTCTGCAAAACCGCGGGGATCACAATCCTTTCTCCGAAGAGGATACATCCGGCAACGGTCGTCAGCGCTTCCCTTCTGTTGTAGAATCGGGCCAATTCCGCACCATAACTGACCTTACCAGGCCAACCCGATAGGACGTAACGGGACACTTCGCGCAGTAGAGCATCATTTCTTGTAGCCGCTGCAACTTCTCTAAAATGAATTGGAAAGACTTTTAGCGAATGTATGGCTACATGATTTACAGCCTCCTCGAGCTCAATACTCGCGACCATGTACTCCGGCTCCGGTTTCGCATGCTTGTTGATAAGACGCGACAGCAGGTCTGCATTACCGAATTTGTCCGTTGGGATGTACTCGATGTCGAAGTCATAGAGCTGCAGCGTTAGAGCAAAGCGCTGCAGTCGGTTGGCGGTATATACAGGAATTCCCTTTTTGGATCCAAAGATCCGCAGTAATGGCTTGTGGTCGGTTTGAAGGCGGAAATGCCTGCCGTAGAGCATCTTGTGGAATCGGGTTACTGCAAAGATGATAGCTAACCCCTCGCGGTCAATCTGACTGTAGCCCTCTTCCGCTTTTGTTAAAGCCCGGGACGCGTGTTGCACCACCTTCGTTGATCCATCCGCAAACTTGTGGCTAATGGTGGCTCCGAGCCCTACCGATGAGGCGTCCGCGGCTACTATGATCTCAGCTCTAGGGTCATAATGTGTTAAAAGCAGATCCGATTTCAATATATCCTTGAACTTTCTGAAAGCTCCTTCACACTGCTCTGTCCAAACAAACGGTGTGTTATCCTTCAACAGGTTATCCAGGGGGTACCTGAATTTTTGTGCCCGTCTCCGACCGGTTTCTGGCCACGCTGCTGCCGACGCGGTTCTGTACTATGCTGTGGATTTATGGACAGCACGGACTGGCTGGCAGACATTGAACCTAGAGAGCTTGCTTTCCCGCAGGTTGATTCGCGCAGGTTTCGGACTTGTGCGGACGCGTGCAGTTTCTAATCTAGCAAGCGATAGCGTTGACCTTAAACATAAAGCAAAGTTATCGATCGATTCGCGATCGGTGCGATTAGAAAATGGTTTTAGGTGCTTTTAAAATGAACATGAGATGATGTTGAATATATTTAATTGGTAATTAAACCTCAACAACGGATGTTGAGGTAAAAACAGGCATGTGATACTTGCTTTTTCCATACCTGATCAGAACAGTTAGAACGTTATAGCAACCGATATGCTGCAGGTTAAGCAAGCTGAGAGCTGGAATCATCTAGATAGAATTCGATACCCAAATTCGTTGGCCAACATATTTCTACCGAGTCACGGTTCCGCTTACTCCGCGTGTTAAGTTGCGTTTCTATGGCACACGAACAGTGTGTTACACAAACTGGCTATTATACACCCCAAGTGGAGATGCAACCACTTCCAGCAGAACCTTCTAGAAGATTGCAACTGCAAGATACACATCCAATTGCAAAGCGACGTACGCAATTCCGACCCTGCAGTGTCTGCACGTGTGTGTGGATCTGAGTGTATTTGAAGGAAACGCATTAATTGGGGTGCAGCATAATGAGCTGTACGTTGAGGTTTAGGGGGCGAACCGATTGCCTAATCCTACCTGCGTTATTTGGTTAGCCGCTAGTGAGTGTTTAACGCACCACCGGTTTGCTCTGACAATCCTTCGTGCGTTAAGGTGCATTAAGAAGAGAGCAAGAGGGGCAAGTTTAACATGGTCGGATGCCTCCGGGTTCTAGGAAATTGCATCCAGTAGTAATCGTCCATCACGTAATATCACTGTCGTGCACGGTACCACCACGCCTCTATGACGGATCACTATGATTTGAATGTCTGTCACTTGGATGACGTGTAGTGAACAAGCCGGCAGGGTAGCAGCAGTAGTAGCAGCTGTCAAAATGTGTTCAATGAATTGCAACTGGACATGTAATGGACCCTTTGAGGTCTTGTAAATATCTTCTCCCGCGAAGCTGGTAGCTTTAACTAGGTTAAACGTTCTACTGCGAGCTCGGAAACAGCGGTCGAGAAGGTCCGCACTGGCTCGAACTTTGTTCGGTTCGTTGTGCCGCTATCGTGGCGTGTTTGTCGTTGGGTGAATTTTTCTAACCCTCTCTTCCACCGTCACCGATCCGGCTGGTGAGCTTTCGGTGCATATCGCGGTCGCGCCACCATAATGTTGCCACCGACCCAGCACTGGGCGGCCTTCAAAAATACCACCTTCTAGGCACCAGTTGTTGTTCCAACAGCATTCGCTGGCGCTTATGAAACTAACATCGAACGCGAATTTGACCGTGTGCAGTGGAAACGAGTTAGAAAACTTTTATCCCCCCGCCAGCCATCCCACATTCACGCCCCAAACCCCGCTCTACGGTTGCTTCCTTTTCGCACGGTCTGCGTCCGCGCGCGCGCGTGCTCGCCTCTCTGATCACTTTCGCGATCGCGGTCGTGCGGTTCTCGACACTTGCCCAACCTAACGCTCCAACCAAAGCCATGCGTCAAGTGCGCAAAATTCACGACTGCTGCTTCTGCTGCTACTAGGCTATAGGGGTACGCGACACAATGCGAGAAATACTTTTACAAACGTTATAAAATGTTTATTGAGCTAATTCACACGCGTTAAAACATTACATAGTACAATACATAGATAAAACAATACTCGCAAGCACACGCACCGTACGCCCTGTCCCGGCAGCAGCTGATCGTGAAGTGCCCATACGAAGCACGATCCTCCAGACGCCCGAACACGAAGGATACCGAGTGCTACGTCGATACCTGTCACTTAGCGACAGGATCGAGTAACGGCGTTACGGTCCGGGCTCCTGCTTGGCCGAGTATCCACTCACAACACTTTGAATGATCGTTACCCTTGGAGGTTTGGACATTTTTTTATTTATTTATTTTGCGTCTTCTAGCATGTGCTGTTGAGTGGCAATATTTCGTAATTTTGATGCCGCGCGCGCCTGTTCCGTTAATCGATGAGATTGGCAGGTTGGGGAGGTTTTGAAATTGAACTTTTAAAGGCAGTTGCCGTTGATGAGTTGATAGTTTTAGTAACGGAGACAAAAAAAAAAGGAAGAATACATAATTTATTATATTATTATGAAAAAGATTATGCAAATGCTTATACCCATTAGGACACGACTGTTTGTAGGGTTCATCCTATTAGCAGGAAATTATGAGTTTAAATTTTAAAGGAATTAAAAAGCCTCGTGAGCTTTTGAGCGCAGTTTTAAACCTCAAACCCTACATCTCTTTATAATGTTTATAGAAGCACTTAACGAAGTGATACACGATATCAAAACTATTCTAAAGTTCACAATTCAATTAGTCATCACTGTCGGCCATTGCTGTACTATGTCAAACGTTTTCAATTTAGCAGTGGTAGTTTGCCATTAGCCGCCTATCGCGAGCTCATAATTAGCAAGCGCGATCGCACCGGAAGCTAAAGCGCAATAAACACGTAGAACATTCAGCTAACTTCAATGATCTAGGTCAAATGGTACCAGTGCTGTAAAAAGGAGGCGGAGTGTGGAACAGGTTGATCTACCGAGCTTACTTAGCTCACATCAAGCAAAGTTTCTACTCGAGTCGCTGCCGGAAGTGACAACCTCTCAAGAGACGGTCTGAAGGAGATCGTGTTAGTTCGAAATACGCTATGCCACCTAACCTAACGTTGTAGCAATGTGGAGAAGATCCACCTTTTTGCTAGAAGCTCCGTGTATCTTTCTGATCAGTAAGCCTTTAAATACAAAAACAGACTTTCAAAGCGAATCATAGCTTTAAGTAGCTGATAACAAACCTTCGAGTGTGTGGCGAGGGGCAGCAGGGCAACAACACTTTAGCACTGTTGTGCTGTCCCTTTGGTCACTGGCAGGCTGCTGATAAAGACAGCGGCCCTTCAGTCTTTGTGTTCGGTTCCCTTCGTGCGGCGTTCCAACTGACGTCAAGGCGATCGGAGTTGTGCTGATTTGAATATTGACCTCATCGCGGTCGCACTGTGCGCTACCGATGGTGAGCGGAAAGATGAACGCAAACATTGTCCGGTGGAATGGAAATGGTGGCGTACCCATCACTCACACTGCATGCTGTCACTCAGACTAAGCAGTGCAATGGGGCTAGATAGTGGAGTTTTGTCTATGTTTTAGTGCAACGCATTGGAATGATGTTGTAGATGAGAAGTGGCATCGAATACAAAAGCAGTAGATGAGAGATCCGCCAGCCTCATCATTAGCATTTTGTAGCAGAATTGTAGTGCGAATAAAACGACGACTGCGATATGTTTTCATCTCATTAAAAATCCCCGGAAAACGAATTTTAATTGACTGCCTAGTTGAACGCACTTAAGATACTGTTGACCTCAAGCAAGCAGGTTTTGCGGTTCTAGAGATCCAGCGCTAATGCTTGTTAGGATTGCAATGTAAAACTAATTATTCTTGTAGCTGTACGTCACAGATCAACGCATGGATAGAAGGTTGTCCAGGTTAGGGCATGTTAAGAATGCTGACGGAACAGAAATTCCAGTCATCAAATGATTGGAGAAATAAGCGTCGCAATGTCGCTACTAATTCCACACGTGACAGGTTCATTACACACTCAGTCCCCAATCACACGAAAACCCTAAATTATCAAACCTATCAAACTGTTGTGCTGCTCGTGTGAAGGATGTTCTTATCATGTTGTTCAAAGGTCGTTTTAGAGTTTGTCGGTGCCACCTATGTACGTCATAGCCAAGGGGTGTGATTTTTAGTACCAAGGTTACCACGGAAATGGTCGAAATTCTTATCAAATTATTGTTGGTCTGGTTTTGGTTCCGGATGTATTTTTAATCCATTACTAAGTTTGATCTTTCTGGATAAGATTGATTGAAACACTTAGGATTTATGTATGCAAGGCCGGACATTATGTAGCATAATGCCGTTTAAGAGTATTTTTGATCGTTTTTTCTTCATTGTGCTTGTTGAATAGTTGTAGGACTACTTATGACATAAAAAATCAGAATTAGCTCTTGGTTCGTCTTATGAAATTCTAATGTAGTAACATCAATCCTACAGACTGGAAGTGTAGTCTTATAAGTGAGACAGTAAATTCATTTTTTTGGCTCTAGAATCTCAATAAATCTTGGCTTGCCATTACTGGATTTCTCGACATGAGTTACCGGTAGCTGGACACTCAGTTCTGCGTAAGACGAAACACGGTTGGGAAGATATTCGATACCCGGTTCTGCCGTGTTAAGACCGACGTCACCACAATCCGTAGTACAGTACACTATGAATCTATGAACTTTAACAAAAGATAATAGTTTTTCGTCAAATTGTAATGAATGATAATTTAAAATAAAACCCCCTTGAGTTCCGCACTTGGCTGTGTCTAATATTGGATAAAATCTCCGTATTAAATCTTCAATCTTCCGTTGCGCGGATTGCTTACTTTAGTATCCTGTTAAGTAGAAGTTTTTTAGAAGTAATTTAACCTAGGAGCATGGAAAAATGGTTCTAAGCAAGAGTATTTGTCGTATAAAATATGATATATGTTTCTCATAAGTATTGGCTACATACTTTCAGGCGTAACGAATCCTGAATTTTCAACAGCACCGTTCCTACAATCATTTGCTGTGTTTTGTAATGTGTAACTGTTGTGTCGACTTCTTCAAGCATTTCCAAGCTATAATCATTTCGATTGTGTTAGATTCCCTTCGTCGCTTTTGTAAGTTATGAACTTGCAAAGTCCAACCAAATGACAGTGCGTCGCAATTCAAACAAAAACAAACAGTTTACAATTACAAAATCCAAAGCTCGTACCCTGTCCCAACCTTTGCCAGGGTTGTTGATCCTTCGCGTAATGATATTTACACGTTAGCATCCAAAATATTTACAAAAAAACCACCCGGCTACACCCCGTTGCGAGATAACAGTGTCTCAAGGCTGTTCCGCCTGAGCGAAGGAGATGTGTTGAACGCATTTCGATTCCTTTTGCGCGATGAATGTTGAATTTTTATTTTTGGATCGGAACGGAAACATCCATCGCGCAGTCATTCGGCGTGAAGCTTTAGATTTATTCATTCCTTTCCCTTTGGTGTGATTCAGATAACAGATCGTTTGTGTGTAAAGCGGTAGGCTTCCACGATGTAACAGTGTAGTGTGTGCTTAGGTTAGCCTTAGCCCACCCACTTTCTTATCAGTGTAAAGTCCATTCGTGCTCCAAAGTCCAAAGCGAACAGTGATTCTGTTCGGTTTTGTGTTTGGTACGAAGTGAAGTGGATCCATTTTTCCAAACAACGCCCGGTTACGTTCTGATGGGGACAGTGAGATTGATGCAGCTGTAGCGATAACGAATCCCTGCAATGTACCTCCATTTAGCTGCACTTTTGTCATTATCGACCTATACTTTCGATTGAATTCCTGCAGGAAGATTGTGTACTGATGGGGTGAGCCACCTCGGGTGTGGCGAGAGGATACAAACTCTAAGTGCTTGAAACGTTTAAAGCTGAGCCGTGGTAGTGGTGATAGCTCTTTTCGAGTCCCCGAACGTCGTTACGTCAATTCGCCTTACGCAACACGGCTGGCATCTTAAGTGGCGTTTAGTCGTCGGCGAACGTTTACCGTTGTCATGTCGTGCCGGTGTACTGTGATTGCTAATAAGCTCCCGTAGGATACAACGCTTGCGTTATGCCGTGTCGGTAGCTATGATGTGTGTGTAAAGTTTAATTGATTTGTTTACACAGATTCAGCAAATATTCCATTATCAAGGTCGGCAAACTATCTGTCGGCAAAGAGCAACAAAAAACTGCAATACGCGTCTCTAAATCAACATTGTAACTATTTTCCTTATTTGCTTGTTTGCTTGTTTTAAATATTCTACAGAAAGCAAATAATTGCAGATGAATCATCCTTCAGTCAGCCAACCTGGTCGGTATGATGGCTCGGATTGGGGGACAGTACTTCAAGAGCTGACAAAGCACATTTTGTGGGAGCTTTTTTTGTGTTGTTTCAATCTATTGACTCAAGTCGGCATCGTACATTTATCGACACGCAATGTTGAGGTTCTGACGGGTATGGGAATGTAGTTTTTTGCACATTTCTTTAATTTGGCATGATTCTCATTTCGTCATATTCTGGACTGTTCTGAGACTTAAACGGAAATTTAATTGACATCTTTAACTATAGCAACTCACCAATAATTCAGATTTCTTTGCTCAGCGTGTAGTTATTCCTAATATTGGAATCAAAGCGAATATTTCTTTTTCTTCAGCTGTCGTTTACATCCAAAAATCAAACAGAGTTAATGTAATGGACATTAAATAAAAGCTTCAAATAATACAAGAAATAAATTAAAAGGTAGAGTTTTTCATAGATAGATAATAAGATTAAGAAAAAATAGTAAGAACAATCAAACCAAATACCGTCTGTAAGTTCCATGATAAAACTGACGTCATCCATTTCAAAAATACCCTTGTTCGAGGGTCAAGCGCCTGTAATCGATATCTTATCACGTTATCGTCCACATGCGCCATGAGTTATCTCTTCTAATTTATCTCGTTCAAGGAAGCTCGATAATCCAACACTTTTACTCCTACAAACCACGAGCATAAAGTGTAGAAACTGTAGCAATAGAAAATGCAACAGATAGAACAATACAACGCGATTACCCACTTGGATGCACTTTTTAAAAGCACTTGTTGCATGCATCGTTCGCTTGTTTGCAATCTTTCACAGTGGTTGCATACAACCTCGAACATCATCACCATGGAGATCCGGACCGTTGCCTTCTCGCTCACGCTCACAAACACACCCTTACTCGCTTATTCTCTGCTCCTCTGGCAGAAGGGTGCGTCGTTGTAACCTTTACCGCACGCCACTGTCAGTGTATTGGTGCCGTTTATGCCCCCACAGACGTAAGGGATGGTAATGCAGTAATGGAGGAACGCACAGCTGGAAACAAAGAATGAAACGACGATGTATACGCGATAGGTTGGGAAGTAAGGGGTTGCGGCAAGGGTTTGCAATGAAGGTTGGGGTCGGAAAGGCATTGCCTACCACCACCAGCCGATACGAACTCTGCACCAACACAAACGTACTGTGGTGGCATTCACACCAATACAAGCATATGGAAGTGTTCGTGTCGCGCCGTTTGGAGGACGCACGCAACGAGTCACTGGCGTCTCCATCATCTTCTTCCACCCCCGCAACAACATTGATCTTCTCCACACAAACCCCCTCGCTCATTGTTATACACGAGTGAACGTGCGCGCGCGTGTGTGTGTCGCATATCGTAGATTTTTACTTCCCACATCGGTGGTGCGCTCGGAGCGAGTGCCGTGCGTTCGAATCACTCGTTGTTTGGCACCCCACGGGACAGAGCAGACACCGTACGCGTGTGTCTCGGTTGGTTTTTTTCGTTGGTTTTTTGTTGTTGCGTCGAGGCATTCTTTCCTGGCGGTGCGTGCACAGTGATAGGAAGAACGCATCTTACTCGTATTCTCGAAAGTGTTCCGTCGACAACGCGTGCGTGAATCACTGATACGCGAAAAAACAGGAGGGAAGTGTATCTTGGTGCCAGCTGCCAGCTAGCTTAGTCCCCGTGTGAGATTACGGAGAGGAAATTTAATGCTTGCCCCTCCAAATACCGGAAGTGCGATCAAATTGCACCACAGGCGGCAGCACAAGTGAGAGTAGCTCGCTTGCAAAACAACCACGCAAACAAAAAAAAGGGAAAGGAAACCGGTGTGTTGGGAAGAAAGTGCATCGGCGTATGATAGTTCGCTGCAGTGAAGCGAAACTGCATCCGCAAACTATCGCAAGGTTTTCGGTGTGACTGTGTTTGCTGTTTGAGATTTTGTGCCCTGATCAGTCGATCGATCGGTTCGATCTGTCAAGGATTAATGGTAAACTGCCAAACAAAAACAAACCGTACGTCACAGTAACCGCTGGAAAATAGTGTGGTCAGGGTAGGTTGCATTTGAGGCGTGAAAACAACCCCTATTGTGACGGTTGTGACGGAATCAAGTGAATCAGTCAGTAGTTGTGATAAGCGAGAGTAGCGTACAGCAGCTACGCAGGAGCAATCTTGGGTTTCTCTGTTCTTGGTGCAAGCGCTAGTACAGTACGATAGGGGTTGAGCGTTGTGTGTCGCACTCATGGTTTGACACCTTTGACGGTTAGAACGCACAAAGAAGCGCATCGTAAACGCGAGTGGAAAAAACGAACACACGGAGCTTGAGAACGCGAACACACGAAAAACACACAAAGCTTCCAATATGGCGGAAGCGATCGACCTTGCCGGTGGCAGTAGCAGCGGTCTGACTAACAATTTGCTCGATGATAACAATAGGAAAAATGGTTCGGTACGGGTGCAGATCGTACCGTCGCAGCCGAAGACGCTCTCCCATCTGCCAACGCGGCCCCCCGTCGATCTGGCCTTCCACAATCTTACGTACCGGGTCAAGGAAGGACGTCGCAACAGTAAGTACCATCCCTCCCCCTTTTTTTGTTTGTCTTTTATTACATTTCTTTATACACAAACGCACGCACACCAAACGGTAAAACTGAGATACTTCCTGGGTTTTGTGCCACGACGTAGGATCAACAAACAATGTGACGATCATTGGCGATCACCTGCGAAAAGAAATGTGTCCACGTTTACTGTTTGTCTCAATGTCCCGTGCCGTACACAACGGGAATCACGCCTTCGATTCGTTTCGTTCGGACACAATTTGCATGCGCATCGATTATAATGTCGATCACATTACGATCGCCTTGGTTTCTGGGATTTGTATTGCGACGATCGCGGCACTCGGCAGTTAGAAGCCACCCGGTCTGCCAGCCAGCAACATTATTGCCAGCAACCACGGTTCAGGTAAACTTGAAGCACATTCGCACAAACAAACAAATAACGGCGAAAAGGTCGGCGAAATCCGGCTTTTGAGGGCTGCCCGCGCCACTACCGGTTTACCATTTATGGCGTGTCTGGTGGGGGTGTTTTGATGGGGGTTGGAATTTTTAAAATGAAGTAATCGTTGGGCTGTATATTGTAGAGACGTTGGCGTGCCTTTTTATCGCTGCGACAAAAAAAAGAGCAACTCCGATAAATATGGCGCCTTATCTAGCTTTTTCGGTTGCTGCTGGATTACTGATGAAATTCCGTCCGCTCGATTAACCTTGACTGGGGGATTTTTGTTATTTGTTCGTTTTTACATTCACATCTTCTTGATCATCAAACAAAATGAAGAAAAACGCGCTCGGAAAAGTGAATGGAAAATAAAAGATACTTAACCAGAATTATCTTGATGATTTTGTTTTCTCTTACTGTTTGCAATAAAATCCTTCCCATCAAGTAAAACGCGGCTTAAAATGACGTGTGTCGTCTCGTTAACCTCGTTACATTTTAAAAGCTTGGTTGGCAAAGAAAACAAAACTCAATTCCAAGCGCGCTCAGCTTGCCGAGGGTCGACAAAAACAAACAATTAACGAAGGTTGATCTTTAAGGCTAAAGCTATCATGATCACACGCGTGGCCATTTTGCTGACCTGATCCCTATCATTTTCCAGGTTTTTTTTTGTTGCCTTCACCTTACACGTGAGACTGATCGCTCGGTACCACCTGCACCTGTACCTGCACGTTCCGGAAGTGTGTCCAATCGGCTATTAAGTGTGAGTCCTGATCACGTGTCCTACGGGTCAAAATGGCCACCACACCTTTCCCACCTTGCGCTGTGTGTGTGCGATCTGAGATTTATCACAGTGTGGCAGGACCAAGCGAGCGACACAATCAAACCCCTCGAACCGGTTTTGTCCGTTGGCGCGTTGGTCCGGCCTGTCTAATTAGTCCATGGCTTTCGTTCCTTGTTTTTGCCTAACTATGATCTGCTCGGGCTGCGAACGGACAGCCTTAATGGCAAACGACCTTTGCGAGCTTGCTAATGGTCCGGTTGGATGGACGGTTTTAGACGACAAACGTTGTTTTTGTTGACGTTCTGTGTGCGATCACTCGCAACCGCCGGGCTTTGTGTTTTGTGAGGTGCGTGAGATGATCGTTTGGCTAGCAACGTGGTGACACACGGGACGATGGCTGTCGTTTCACGTAAAAGAGACAATAAATGTTCTTTGCATGTGTTTGGAAATGTCAAAGTTGCTATGTCATATAAGGCTACATAATTCAAAGATTTCTTGTAAATAGTATGTATACTACCTTGACCTGCAAGTTCGCTTAAGAAGATACTTTATTCCTTATAATTATATAAAATAACATAAACACCTCAAATGATTTATCGATCGGGTAAATCAGGGGGTGTTTTGATGGGGGTTGGAATTTTTAAAATGAAGTAATCGTTAGGCTGTAGATTGTAGAGACGTTGGCGTGCCTTTTTATCGCTGCGACAAAAAAAAGAGCAACTCCGATAAATATGGCGCCTTATCTAGCTTTTTCGGTTGCTGCTGGATTACTGATGAAATTCCGTCCGCTCGATTAACCTTGACTGGGGGATTTTTGTTATTTGTTCGTTTTTACATTCACATCTTCTTGATCATCAAACAAAATGAAGAAAAACGCGCTCGGAAAAGTGAATGGAAAATAAAAGATACTTAACCAGAATTATCTTGATGATTTTGTTTTCTCTTACTGTTTGCAATAAAATCCTTCCCATCAAGTAAAACGCGGCTTAAAATGACGTGTGTCGTCTCGTTAACCTCGTTACATTTTAAAAGCTTGGTTGGCAAAGAAAACAAAACTCAATTCCAAGCGCGCTCAGCTTGCCGAGGGTCGACAAAAACAAACAATTAACGAAGGTTGATCTTTAAGGCTAAAGCTATCATGATCACACGCGTGGCCATTTTGCTGACCTGATCCCTATCATTTTCCAGGTTTTTTTGTTGCCTTCACCTTACACGTGAGACGGATCGCTCGGTACCACCTGCACCTGTACCTGCACGTTCCGGAAGTGTGGCCAATCGGCTATTAAGTGTGAGTCCTGATCACGTGTCCTACGGGTCAAAATGGCCACCACACCTTTCCCACCTTGCGCTGTGTGTGTGCGATCTGAGATTTATCACAGTGTGGCAGGACCAAGCGAGCGACACAATCAAACCCCTCGAACCGGTTTTGTCCGTTGGCGCGTTGGTCCGGCCTGTCTAATTAGTCCATGGCTTTCGTTCCTTGTTTTTGCCTAACTATGATCTGCTCGGGCTGCGAACGGACAGCCTTAATGGCAAACGACCTTTGCGAGCTTGCTAATGGTCCGGTTGGAAGGACGGTTTTAGACGACAAACGTTGTTTTTGTTGACGTTCTGTGTGCGATCACTCGCAACCGCCGGGCTTTGTGTTTTGTGAGGTGCGTGAGATGATCGTTTGGCTAGCAACGTGGTGACACACGGGACGATGGCTGTCGTTTCACGTAAAAGAGACAATAAATGTTCTTTGCATGTGTTTGGAAATGTCAAAGTTGCTATGTCATATAAGGCTACATAATTCAAAGATTTCTTGTAAATAGTATGTACATCACCTTGACCTGCAAGTTCACTTAAGATGATACTTTATGCCTTATAATTATATAAAATAACATAAACTCCTCAAATGATTTATCGATCGGGTAAATCATGAACAGTATTTAAATATTTAAAGCACATCTTTATTATTAAAGAAATCAATACAATTGATCAGGAAGATCTTAATTTCGGAACCTCGAATATCTTTTATATGTAAAATATATCGAACGCCTAAAAGTATGCCAACTACAATTTTTAGAAGTAAATTTAGCAACTCTTTAGGATGCGTTAAATTATTTATTAATAAATCAGTTATTCCTGGCAATTACTACTGCTTTACATAGGACTTCTTACATGGAAATCAGGAAGTAACTCCTCTACCTTGCATCGCAAATTCTCCGTAATGACTAACGCGGGAAACTTTACCTATTTGCAAACAACCACCGTTTTGACGTTGGAAATTATTCCTCCTAAATGATTACACATTCTTACTGGGGTGGTGTGAGAATATCTTGTTAAACCGTACACACTTTTCACCCGAAACAATTGCATCCTTTACGTCATGAATATAAAATACCATCATTACAATTGTGGTGTTAGTTTTTTTTACCCCTACACCCTATATCCGGATAAAAGACGAGACGACGTGTTTGCTTTGAATCAGAGATGATGATATGGTGTTTTTTTTTCTTCTTGAAAACATTTCTTTACTAATTGATCGAATGGCAATGATATACGGGTACGTCAGAGTTTCAGCACGAGGTTGTACGCCTTCGACCGTACGGCCTAGGCCGATTGTTCCGATTACACTATTGGAAAAAGAATTGTAGCAATAGTATGAAGCATTTCGTTACATTCTTAGCCTCCTGCAAACACTATCCACGACGATCTGGGGATATGAGTCAGTGTTAGCGAACTGGATGATCGGACAGTAGGGCGCAAAGTTTTTCTTTGTGAATGTGGTGATCGGCACCGCGGCACGAGGATGAGTAATATGTTGTCCCTTGTGATTTTTTTTTGTGGCAAAAGAAAGCAAGCTCAATGCACAACGTACTTTGAACTATATTTTTGCAGCTCTGAAATAAGCAACTTAGCTCAGCGTTACGCACGAACCCGATCAACTGCTAGGCACAACCACGATAAGGCACGGAACTCATGCTTATCACGAGCATCGATTTACCATGGGATCGATTGTTCCCGGGAGCGACTCGCTTTGTTTCCAGTGCATCTTATCGAGCACACGGGGTGGACGAAGAAGTAAAGATAAGGGCGCCTGGTGGTGGCCTGATATTTCGTGGCTGCATATTGGTTACGACAACCGAAAACAATCGTATCCCGGACGGGGTGTGACGATTTTCTCTTTGTTGAAGCAAACATATTTGAAATTCATTTTCTGCTCCCATTACTATTAAGTATGGGAACGGGATGTTTCTTTGTAAGGATGTTTAACAAAAATGAATTCTAATGACCCCGTGGCCGGTACGGTGGTCACGAGCCTACCTACCTGGAACTAGTTCACGCAAGGTTAATAGTTATTTAATAGCATTATTTGCCTGATAGACCTAATAGACGGAGAGAGAGAGAGAGAGAGCATAGTTTGAAAACAACAGACAACACTATCATCGAATCTAGGGATGAAATGCGTTCTAGCAAGCCTCGTGTCCGTGTAAGGAGGGTTGCAGTCAATATAATTACAGATAAAAACACCTTCCTACTACACACCCTACCGCAATGGATCGATTCCGGCTTGTTGCTGTTAGTAATAATCGGGTTGCTTAGACTTAGGCGATCGGACGACTCATTGCTGGTTCATTTTTAAAACGATCGGTTGTGTAGATATATCATTAATTAGTCAGTTACACCATTGACGAGGGATGATAATCGAAAAGGGGTGGTTGTTTTTTTGTTTTGTTTTTAATTGCTCGTCTCATACACGCTGCGGTGTCGATCGTCAATGATTGTGAGAAGATGTGAGAAAAGAACAAGTATTGATTTAGAAAACAATGTCCACACCCTTATTTTTTCACAATATTACTACTGCCTCCCTAGCGAAAACAAACACTTCTATAAAGTAGGAATGATAAAAGGCAATAGATAAAATATGAATTTTACATGCTTTTTCCTACCTTACCAATGCACTAAAACCAGTTTCCTGAATAATAGAAACAACAACCGTTGATAAACAAATAAATCCCCGGTAATGGCGTGACCATGATCTTATACAGGAACCCGTGGAGCACATATTTCGCGGAAATTCCCTTTTCCGAGCGATTATAATTCAAACAAGTCGCGACAACAAAACTGCTCCGGTCAGTTTTAAGCAATCATTATCACCGTACGGCACTGCTGCAGGACTTTGCATGTGCTTTAGCTAACCGGTTTTAAGGTTGTCTAGTTGCCAAAAATTCAACCTCTCGATAGGTATGGATGGAAGGCAAGCTTATTTGCCACCTCGTCTGTACTCCGAGGCTGTCTGAGGAGATGATGGAGTTGAAGGTATATGTATTTTTTTTCATTCCTAACGTACCAACAGCGGTCACTGAAATTGACCTTGCCATTCCACGCACCGTAACATCATCGCTGCCCGAAACTGACGATGAGGTTGAATTCGATCAACGAGACAACGAGAAGATGTGCTACCAAAGATAACTTTTGTGTCTGTACTATGTGTGAGTGTTTGTTTTCCTCTTGCTGTTCGTTGAGAGAATGCTGAATTCCAATTTACCCCTTCCAGTCCAGGGGTGGTATATGCAAATTGTTTACACCATGCTTGATGTGATCATTCATTTTTGATGATGACGACTCACAGCACGGTTGATAACACCTGTAAGATGAGTTAGCCACTAACTGCCAGACGTGCATATCATCTCTTTTAATTTTCACCCCAAATTCTCACTCCAATGCGCCATTTTCCCTCTCTTGCATGTGGTGTGCATATTGTGCAAATTCTGTGCTCCAATGTCATTTGCAATGTCATCCAAAATGTTCTTCTGGACGGCAATTTGCAACAGTTGATAAAACAAAGTAACGGTTTGCGGGTTGCAGTAACGAATTGGTTCTTTCCTCGGGTTTGTTTGCACAGCGAGCAGACATTCGAGACCATGTAGTTACGCTTCTTGGGGCACTGGGTTGATGGAGCAGTTTAAGATCAATACTGCTTCAATTATTAATGTGGGAAAGTTTCCATCGGTTTATAACGCTTATGAATGCACGGCTTGGAGGTAATTCCCATCGCGTCCTGCAGTGTGTCTGTGTGTGTGTGTGTTTATGGGGAATCTTATGTTTTTTAACCTTGCATTTATAACTCGATGCATAATTTAACTGCAACCAATTGTTTCTACCATCCGTAAAGGTACGCAGGAATGTGATTTGATTATTGAAAAACAGATTGTTCTCACCTAACGCACATCGAAGCGTCATTCGCTACCGTTAGATGGTAAATGTGATAAGAAAACGTTGAACGCTGCTTTCGTTGCAAGTTTTATGTTGTTGAGTCACTCGCCGTTGCATGTGAAGTTTGGATCCGATGGAAAAACCTTGCCACCCTCCGAGACCTTCCACGGGCATCAATTAAACGCGACCCCCACGCGAACCAGATCGACAGAACTCTAGCGACATTCTAGCGATCCTTCATTCTATCGCCTACAGGGTTCAGCGTTTCGCAAGGGTGGTAATTATTGGTAGATCGGGGAAGGTAGAAAACAGAAATCGAGGCAAAAATCCAATCACTGTAGATATTTAATTACGCTGAGAACTCTGAGCTGGCCTGGGGGGAATTCATCTGAAGCTGGATTCCGATGTTCCATTGGGTGAGAAGCTGCTCATGATCACACTGACTTGGTAGGGATTTAGACAAGCAACGCAAGAACCATCCATCACGTATCGATCGTTTGACCTGTTGCCCAATGACAATACGACTTACTGGCGTCACATCGACGCTGTACAAATTGCACATAAACAATAAATGCTATTTACACATAACACTTCCTTATTTGTACGACGTTCTCTTGATGCGTGTAAAATCTCATTTCTCTGTTATTCTACAACCTTTCGATATCATCAGATGTGAAGACTATCCTGAAAGAGGTCAGCGGCAAACTGCGCTCGGGAGAACTGACCGCTATCATGGGACCTTCCGGTGCTGGCAAAAGTACGCTGCTCAACATCCTTTCCGGCTACAAGTGAGTACAAGTAGTTGATTTCTATTTAAACAATATTTTAAATGGATTTCTTTGTTATTATACTATTTAAAGGACGACAAACATCGACGGTTCGATAACGATGAATGGAAAGGAGCGCAACCTAAGCCAGTTCCGCAAACTTTCCGCCTACATTATGCAGGACAATCAGCTGCACGCTAACCTGACTGTGGAGGAAGCGATGAACGTGGCCGCAAGCCTGAAGCTGAGCCAGAAGGTCGAGAAGAGTGAGAAACAGCATGTGGTAAGTTGAAGATGGCTTTATCCTTGGCTATTTGGCTCAGATCAGCTCACGAAGAGTTTTACTTTACAGATCAAGGAAATTCTGGAAACTCTCGGTCTGGAGGAACACCGCCCGACGTTGACGCGGAACCTATCCGGTGGTCAACAGAAGCGTCTCTCGATTGCACTGGAGCTGGTGAACAATCCACCGATCATGTTCTTCGACGAACCGACGTCGGGATTGGACAGCTCGACCTGTTTCCAGTGTGTAAGCTTGCTGAAGTTCTTGGCCCGTGGAGGACGTACGATCATCTGCACAATCCATCAACCGTCGGCCCGTCTGTTTGAGATGTTCGATCAGCTGTACACGCTTGCCGATGGTCAGTGTGTGTATCAGGGTAGTACGCGACAGTTGGTACCGTTCCTGGGTACGCTCGATCTCGAGTGCCCGTCGTATCACAATCCGGCCAGCTACGTTATTGAGGTATCGTGCGGTGAGCATGGTGATCATACGCGCAAGCTTGTCAATGCGATCGAGAACGGCAAGAAGGATATCCGCAGCGAGCTTGACTTCCCAGCACAGAAGAACAAGAAAAATGAAAATGCGGCCAACGGAAATGCCAACTTGAAGGTAAACTACGAGCGCATGAATGGTGGTGCGAACAAGTACGCGGACAATCTGAACCTCGGTGGAAACGGTTTGCTACCACCGTCGATGGTGAACGACATTGCGAAGGAGACGGAAACGATCAAAATCGCTGTTGAACCGGACCGGGAGCCGGAGGTTAACAGTGCGCTGCTGCCGGTTGAGGGTGCGGTCGATATTGACCATTCACCCGAACGCTATCCAACCTCGGAGTTCCACCAGTTTTGGGTTGTGTTGAAACGAACGCTGCTGTTTAGTAGACGTGATTGGGTATGTTGATTCTTGGTCATAATGAAGGTTGTGTTTCAAGTAGAAAATACTAATTGCCTCTTTCTTCGATTTTTAACAGACTCTCATGTACTTGCGTTTGTTTGCTCACATCCTGGTTGGATTCCTGATCGGCACACTGTACTACGACATTGGTAACGATGGTGCTAAGGTGCTCAGCAATCTGGGATTCCTGTTTTTCAACATGCTGTTCCTTATGTACACGTCCATGACAATTACGATTCTTTCATGTAAGTGTCTACTTTTCGTATGAATTTGGAATGTTGTTAACTAATATGCATTAATAATACTAATGTACTAATATGCATCACATTTCCTCTTCTTACAGTCCCTCTCGAGATGCCGGTACTGTTAAAGGAGAACTTTAATAGATGGTATTCGTTACGATCGTACTATCTCGCTATCACAGTCTCTGACATACCATTCCAGGTAAGTTGAGGAAATTCCTCCTCACAAAAATAGGTAAAATCATCACTAATTATTTATTTTTCATTTCCAGACAATCTTCTGCGTATTTTACGTCTCGATCGTCTATTACTTCACGTCACAACCGCTCGAATGGTTCCGGTTTGCGATGTTCCTTGGCTCCTGTCTGCTAATCTCGTTCGTCGCGCAAAGTGTCGGTCTGGTTGTCGGCGCTGCAATGAACGTACAGAACGGCGTGTTTTTGGCCCCAGGCATGTACCGCTCTGGCCACCTACTCGTACGGTCGCGAAAAGCTCAAGTGTCACCAGGTGTACTGTCACTTCAAGTCACCCACGACCACGCTGGAGGAGCTAGACATGTTGGATGCCAACTTTACGCTTGACATTGTTGCACTGATCGTCATCTTCATTGTGTTGCGAGTTGCTGCCTTCCTGTTCCTGCGCTGGAAGTTGAAGACCACCAGATAAATCACGCTTGTGACAGGGTGGCGTAATTGGTGATGCTTTTTTTATTAATGTTAAAAAATAACGAAGAGAGGAGGATGATGGTGCCTTGCAGTTCTGTGCCGGTTGCTACCATTCTCTGCCGGATCCACCCGATACCATCGTAGCGTAAGCCAAAGTAGCGTTTAATGTTTTTCAAGTTCTTCTTCTACTGTACCAAAAACACAGCTGAGTAAAATAGGAAAGGACACAAATGTGTGATGCAGACCAATCAGGTTTTTAACAACTTAACCTTGCCAATTCGGACGTAATGGACATATAACGAACATATAAGACAACATATCAATACAACCGAGCAATGAATATAATCGTGCTTGATATGAACCGCAGAAATGTAGCCACAAGATTCGCCTCATACCTTTATTGGGTGCCTTTTTGGCTGGATGTATGGCGTTCTACACCATTTGCTCTCCTTGCTCTATAAATCCGCAGAAGTGGAGCTATGGGTGTGTTTTGTCTATCCATTTTCTATACAGTGTATCTATTTTGCTAAACAACTTTAACGATAAGGCTCAAACGCACCTTACCGTGCATTGCATTAGAGGATAAAGGAACGGGGTTTCTTGCTATAATCGATATTGCATCAAGATGCGTCTACGTAAGGAGAGTGCGGTAGAAAGAAGTTGTAAAACAAAAGAATTGAAGAAAAAGTGGACTAAATGTGATAACATTTTAAACAAAAAAAAGCAATTACATGATCAACCAGCAAGTTGTGACAAGTGCAATTAGTTAACGAATGTTAGTTGAAAGGAATGAAAAATTTGTAAATGGAATAAACAGGATAAAAGTGGTTTTTTGAACATATGCCTCGTGTTGTTAGTGATTCTAATCAGATGAAAGAAAGATGAGTCTCTTCTCATCCAGCGCTTTAACAGCTTCAACGACTTGATCTGATGAAGAAGTAATGACAATGCCATATCCAGGATTTTCTGGCAAACACATCAACCCCAGCACTCCATCTACAACAGGGTATGTCTGTGGTGAATGGACTCAAAGAACTTTACAGGCTGGATCGTACTTTCCCCTTTCTCTAGAACCAAATAAATTATCATCTATTTAACCGAACAGTCCTCGGGACCTTCCAGCTACCGGTATAATCAAGTCAACAATATCAGAAATGGCCAGTCAGGAATGGCCTGTCTATATTGTAGTTGCTGGAGAAGAGCAATATTCTATAATTATAGTCGTATGAGATTGCTCTTAAGAGAACTACATTTAAGTGGAACAACTTTCAATAATATACTAGATATATACTCAGTTATTCAATATATACTTTAATAAATTTAGTTTCAATATATACTCAGTATGGCGCGGCCCGGTAGTAGATGCGACAGTGGCGCCGGTCTTCACACGGCAGGACCGGAGTTCAAGTCTCATCTGGGCCGTTCCCCCATAGTGAGGACTGACTATCCAACTATGCGGTAACAACAAGTCTAGTAAGCCAAAATTGGCAGGCATTGCCTAAGAGGTCGTTAGGCTACGAAAGAAGAAGAAGATATACTCAGTATAACGGACCCTAAAATCAGATGTACCGTTGGTTTCGAAATATTTTCGAAACAAAATTTGCTAAAGCTGTTAAGAGTTGAAACATTGCCGATGAGTAATTCTTGGTCTACAATATTGTGTCCTTGTAAAGGCTTTAAATTCTTATAACTAATTAATCCATTAGCTAGAAATAACTGTCCTCTTTAACAGTGTTCATAACTAATCACACCTCACCAAGATATGGCAAACTACCTAATCGGACTATACACATCACCAAAAAAATGAATTTGTACTAAAAAGTTGAGTACCCCAGGCAGAGCAGAGTCTGATCATTATTTAAAGAAAAGACCACTGTTCGGAGCGTGCACAGTGGAAAACTTAATATTGCATTGGACATAAAAGTACTCACTTATTATCATTAATTATTGATTTTTTTTTTGTATTAGAACTTGATATGCTCCACTTGCAGTATTTTTTTCGGTTCGTAAGTAAAAATCGTTTAACATTCGATTATTCTTCAATTTTTATACATAAACACCTTAAAATATAAAACAAGTACAAATATTTAATTTGTTATATTCTGGAGTTCAATTTAAATGTTTCAAATTGATTTACATAGTACAGATGTTTAAAATAAGAAAGTTCTTCAAAACTTTGTCGGAATAAATCATTTTAGAATAAAAATATAGAAAAGTACAAAATCAACGAAAGTTTGCAATGAAATATGTGTAAACTGATAATCAAATCAGAAATCACATAAAAACATTTTCTCGATAATTTTTCACCCACAACAGAAATAAGCATTTTTATGCAGTCACACTAATTATAGTGTGTGTGAATGATTGTACATGATTCTTCGATAATCTTAAAAGACGTAAACAATTAAAACAAAAGTATACACTTACATTAAGTAATGGTAACATAAATGGTCAATTACATAATGTTTTATGACTCGTTCTGTAAATTGAACAATATTATCGCAGAGCAATTGCAAATTAAAATTGGATTCATTACTCGTATGACCTCACTGTTATCTATTCTAGCCCTGCCCGATGAGTGCAAAATTGATGCACTATCCTTTACCAGTAATCTCCATCGCCGGACGAGTTGCACTAAACGTTGAATTGTAAATTACCCATCTCATCCACCAAAGGTCCTCGACCGGATCAAGAGCCGTTCCAGTGCGCGTGCACACTTTTGCACATTGTCACCCGAAAGGCTGTCAGTTCCATTACCCTCGAACGCCTAACAACATCGTTAGGCCATAGAAGACGCCCGCCCGCCCGCGAACGATCCTTCCTTTAAGCGATTGATATGACATTTTAAAGGAGACAAATCTGCATAAAGCCACTCGGCTGGGGCACTAGCGGGATGGAGTTCGCGCCCGCGATGCCAAACAAACGACTCATAATTCATCCACCGATTTACCGTACACGCCGACCCACTGCTCATCGAAGCTGCCAAGAGGCGCTCGCCATTTGCAGACTGGGCTGATGCGAGGTTCTATTATTTTGCACCGGGAAGTGCTTTGTAAGCAGCGAGATCTTCTTGCTACCTTAGAAAGTGTTGTCAAGGGAGGGGAAGGAGGGAAGAAGGTCGGAAGGGAATCAGGAACTGCATTGTGCTGCTGCAGTCTGCAGCACGTTCAAGATCGGCCACTTTCTTCAAACCACGATCGTCCATGATGATGGTCGATGATTTCATTATGAAAAGCATCACTTTTCTCACTCTTTAGCGCACGAGTATCCTTGTCGTATGGACCGGTCGAGTGCAACCGGGCACGGTGTTGCAGTGGCAGCCAAGTGGTGCGATCACCTCGCACTCCTATTAACACTCACCGCCGAGCAACCATAAATCTTCACCGATCATTGCAATTTGTGCGATGGGAGCAGGCGTGTGCGCGCGCGCGTTCGATCGTTCGCTTGCGGCTCGGATGAAAAAGATTCGTTCCGCGCGGCCCACCCGAGTCAGCGATGGGACCGTTTGGGAAGAATAGCTTGTGGATTGGAACCACTTGGCGCCACCGAATGGGACACACACAGACACACCGCATTAATAACCCCAAGTGTGGATCGATTCGATCTTCTCCATAGTGACCTTATAAAAAAAGCTATTCCAGACTTCCTGTAAGTTAGAGATACTTAGAAACGTTAAAACGAAACAAAATTCGCTGGGCGTAGGTGGAATAATGGCTGCCGATTTGGGAAAGTGAAGAGTGAAAAGCTACCGGAGGAACGTGCCGAAGCTTTCGATTAAAATAGCGCGCTCAACTTTCCCGAGCCCAAAACCGTCTCGTATCGGCAAAAGCTTAATGAGCCTGTACATGGGGTGAATGGTGTCTGGGTGCAGCATCAAGGGTGTGATTAAATCGCTATTAAACACGTGCCAACATACATACACACACACATACACACACACGCTAACTTCATTTCGCAACTCTAAAGCCGAAGAAGGAGACGAGGCCCCGGGACGTTATATTTGATAGATCAGGCTGTAAGTAGTAAATCGTTTTTGACGAGGTCTTGCTAATGATTAAAAAGGTTACAGGAACTGGTAGTATCTGTAGAAGGCTTCAAAATTTCTCCGGCTGGGTTTGATTGATCAATGAGCAACAATTAGTGCTTTAAATTGTTCAACATCGATCTTTAAAAAATCTGTAGGAATTTTAATTGGATATGCCTCACATACGTCTTTTATCGGTGAGCAATTCTAGCAAGTAATCACTGACAAAGACTAAAGAGATTTGGGAATGTACATTATAATAAGAGCCTTTATTTAAGATAACGCTATATAAAAATTACGAAAAATCCGTAAGTGTGGTGCCGGAGCTGGTCCTCCTTACAAAAACAACTGTATCAAATTCTACTCGTACTATCCCATGTTAACTATCCAATTTACTAATTTGGCACTATTACTTATTTTTCACTGTACGCTTCGTAGTCTAGGCCTCCTCCGACAATCCTCGATACCGCTCACGGTCTAGCGCCGCTTACCCAATATTCCGGTCGTTCTGGCGATGTATGAACGCCATCGCTTCAACTCGTTTTGGTCCTCGAGTCCTCCTGGACCTCAAAGGACTTTACCGGCTGAGTCCAACGGAACCTAGGGAGTCTCATTCGTTTCATTTGAACTCATAGAACTCGCCATAATAGCGGTTCTAATAGCATAATAGAACAATGGATCTGCAGTAGTCCTGAAAACCGCTCTAAGTCGAGCTTCATCTTCTGCCAATCCAATATCCCGACCTTTCTGGCGGACGTATTAACGCCATTACTTAATCTTCCAATCTGTGTACAATATGGACGACTTAACCAGGTTTTACGTCCGACTAATTGAACCACGAATTAGCTGATCTGTTTGACGCCTCAGATATTCTGACCGGAAACTTACGATAGTTGGGATCAAGAGATACGGATCCCTGATTCTTAATAGCGTAAGGAGGTCGTCAGCACTACAAACCGGTATGAGAGATAGAGGGCAGCTCTGGACAAAGTTGTTTGGAAAAGGATTAGAGATCTGGCCGTGAACCATATATACACGCTCAATGAAACTAAACTAACCTAGAAGAAAAACGAAAATATTATTCTGAAATAACATTCACATGATTTTATTGTTTTTCATATCGTAAACATACAGAAACAAATAAAATAGTATTGTTTTAAACCATTTCCTAAAGCAAAAGAGTTGTTCTTTCTTCTGTGTTTGCACTTTCCTTGAACCCACACTGTGCCTTCCCGCCGAATGAACCCAACAAAGGCGGCTGAACTATTCTTAACCTCATTGAACGAACCCTACCCCGATATGCAAATGACGGAAGCCCCAAAAGTGCATCTTCAGACGCGTCCGATCTGTCTGCCGATTGTCAATCAAAGTCGCGAAGATGAGCGGTTGGTGGGTTGCGATCGGGTGAACCAATGCACAGACGGGAGGGTGGGTGGCATCATTATTCAAGGATTAACTGGCTGCAGTTGCACCAACCGTACCAGGCTTTCTCCAAAACCAAACCCATACGCGCCGCAAAGCTCGTTGAATTGTGATGAGCGTGTGATGGATGGTTTCGTCCACGATCGATCGCAATTTGCGTACATCCATCCTCATCATCTCGCGATCATTAGGTGATCAACCCAAAATGACACATTGAATCGACGCACAATGGCGGCTGGGTGGTGGATGCATAATGTATGTACGTCCCCGGTGCCATCATGCTAAAGATCCCGTTAGGAATTCGCGCTCGAAGCAATAGTCGCACACGCCCATTAGCCCGTGGTGGCGTTGTGCGGTGCGTTGCGTTGCGTTGCGTACAGCCGTTTTGGTTTTCGGTGTGGCTGGTGACACTTTTTGCAAGTTTGTTTTCTCTCTTTCTCTCTCACACTATTAGCTTCGAGGGAAACTGATTCGAAATTTGTGTCGCCCGCGCGTGCCAATGAATGATTTATTTTGTTTGCATATTTTTGCATACTTACAAAAACAAAAGCGAAGGCTTTAGGGAGTGCAGTACAACCTGGTGGTGGAGATGGCACACCGGGAGGGATGTGTTCGAGGCTGCCCTGAAACCTTCCTGTCGGTGGTTAAGGGGTGATCTTTAGTACGTTTTACGCTTAGCAAACAAACACATTGCACTCGCGAGTACGCTTTGCGTAGGGGTGCCAATGGTTGCGCCCTCGTGGTCGGGCTGGCTATGGTGATGGCGGAAGTGTGGCAAACGGCCGTAGTAGTTTGTTGTTTTGTTTTTGTTTTGTTTTTACCTCCAAGCGTTGATGAATTTGAAATCAATGTCGTGAGTTAATGTGTTCCAAACGCCTAAGCATCCTGGCTGGGGTGAGGTTGTTATTGAGTCGTAAAGATATTAGTAGCACCGCGAGGTGTGAGCATGGACGATCTATGTGCATCCCACGTGCCGTTTAACTTGTTAAAAAAAAACAATAATATTTTAATGTGCATAAAACACACGTCAGCTGAGGCAATAGCGTATTGTTAATGTATGATTGAAGAAGGGTAAATTGTTGTCTGTTTTAGATTCCTGTTTTACTTGTAACAACATATTGTTTATTATGATTATTGTTTCATCCTATGAAAGGCCTCATGTCAAACATAACTACATAACAATAGTCATTTGAAATTTATCTCAAAGCAATCTGAAATCCTTGTGTTTAAGAGGGAACAATTATGGTGATAGAATATTTGTCAAATATGTAATAAAATATATAATAATTTAACATGCAAGAGACTTATATAAAAATTATAAATTATAATAAACATTAAAAAATATAAACGAACTTCACATTGAATGAAAATTCTTTAAAACTCAACTATTTCTTGTTACATACCAAAAAGTACCAAGTTTTGAGTTATGTTTGTGTTGCTTCACTTGTTTTTCGATGTGCGTAGCTGAGGCTTAAAACAATGCGAAATAAGTTCGACAATGTGCGAATACCATGTTACCGAGATAATAATAATAAGACAAAGTTTTTATCGTAGAAATTGATATCATCAGCCTAATGTACACCAACAATATGGGCTCTAATCAAACAATTTATCACAATCTGTTCATTAATCCTTGAAAACTAGAGTTGCTCGTGGGCTTAGAATTAAGGATAAGTTCCGGGCTGAGTGAATGCGGCACCAGTTACTTTGACAAAAGAAATGATTTCAAAGCTCATCCACATTATTCTCAGAACTGTCTTTAAATTTCAGTATAAAAAAGGACGTCATTATGTCTCGAGGTTATAGTACAAAACAAGAAGTGTGATAAATTTTAAATTGGCATTTTTGTTGAAAAAGTGGTCGTTTTAATGACAATTTAAAGAAAGTCCTTATAAAACCTTCTTTAAGACATTCGTTTTCCCATTCAATTGATACCAGTAGTGATTAGTTACTGAATTCTGAGAACTTTTATTGTTCTGAAGTTAAATACATAAGAGTTCACGATAGTATTCACTAAAAACATGAAGCTTTCAAATCTGCAATACAAATATCAACACTATCCTTTCGCTCGAAGAAGAACTTTACGTACAATAACCGTCAAACGAACGCATCATATTCGAAAGTGAAAAACGATTATGCGAATTGATGCGACGAGGATCATCATTAATCTTTCCGACGCAAAATTCAGCCGAATGTTCAACATTCTAGGTCAGCAATGTTCAAATGAAAAAAAAAGCTACTCATCACTGCCTTATCCTCAATTTGTCGTGCTCGATCTTGGGCCTGGTCTGGTTGTAAGACCAATTCCACAACGTGTTTCTTTCTCCTGTCCCGGGAATAGTGCAAAAACAAAAGTTCCTTACATGAATCGTACCATACAACTGCACGCGATCATCTGCTGTCTCAGGTGGATGATAAAAAAAACAACAGTGAACCCGCATCGGTACCAGCAGCAGACGAAACACCAGTCTCTCGCATGGTTTCGTGACACTGAAGCACAAAACAACAAAACCATCGCACAAAAGTTACAACCGAAAATCACACTCACAGCGCGCAGCGTTCCTTTCACCCGGCGGCTTTCTATGGGCAACGGTATTTATGTTAATTGCTTCATTGAATTGACCACTTGTCGCCGATACGGCGTTATGATGTATGTGCCCTGCGTATGCTTGTCGAGCGGGAATGGGGACGCGAAATTCGTTCACGTACAAACACGCGCCTGCCGAGGGCTGAGGGTAATGTGAAACTTGCCCTGGTGACAATATGGCTCGTGCCAGATTTTTACCTCGCCAGTTGAGCATACAGGCTATGGTGGTTGCATTTTTGTTATGTTAAAATCTGATGCTGATTGTTTTATGTCGCTCACATGGCGGGTGGAGTGCTAGGAAAGGATGGGCCGACGGTATTCGCCGCCATCGCGAACGGGATCGGGACCTCAATTTTGCTGTCGAATTGTGTCAGAAGTCATTTGCATTCGTTGCGTTCATTGCAAAGGCAGCTAGAAAAGTGTAATAACAGTTCATGTGATTTGAGGTGTATGATTCCACTGCACAGAACTTTCTATTTATACTTCTGATGGGTGTTAAGTGTGCTGGGCGAAAGCATCGACAATTTAAAATAAACTGAAGTTACTCTGATTTTCTTGGAAATTCCAAACTGTCGCCAAAAGCACTCTGAAAAAAGAAGTGATGTTTTAAGTTCAGTTAAGTAAGTACATGGTACGTTTAAGCTAGAGTGCAAACTTTATTTGGTGTTAATTTATATTTATAAACGTTCACCTTTTTAGCTGCATTGCACGTAATAAAGAAATAACTCATATGATATTATTAATTGATCATCGGATCACCGACCATCGGATTCTATTTAGACTGTTGCCCTTTAACCAGAACTGACTATGAGGCTGTGTGGTATATAAAAGTATAGTAAGCCATAAACGTATGCTTTAAACAAAATGATTGTTTATATAGATTTTTCATGAGACGCCCCAGATTCCTAGTGATTGATTGACCACCGAACAAAGTTGGAAATGTTGATATACTTCTTGACGGCCAAATACGAATGCTTGGAGTACTAAAACTCGCTCATTTTTAGAAAAGGACGATAACATCTTAAATCAGGCCATCAGTCAGAGATTCTGGCCAATTAATAATGTCGCAGGACTATTCTAATGGAGCATAAGCTAATGAGGAAACCAGAATTTTATTGTTTGGTACCTTTACCGTTGCAAAACTTTGATCCAGGAGTCGGAACATTCGTTTAAAATGATGAAACAAGGTAGAAAAAGTTATAACTTGTTATCCAAATTACGCCATGTGATTAATGTTTGAAGCGAAGTTGTCTATGTGAAAATCAAAGATACTGAGCAGTTAAAAGCGCTTTTAAAAAATGTTTTCGATCGGCGTCGTCCATCTAAAAGATTCCCAACGGACCTCAACAGGTATCAATAATTGTTTTCTGTATCGAATGATCTTATTCAATTATTCTGTATCCAAGATGGTGCAGTAACTGATCTTTAAAGGTTAAAAACGGTTAAAGCTATACATTTATTCTTAAGACAACCATTGTCAAGGATTCAATTAATTGCCATAAGGCTGCTCGGGATCGACTGGCAATATTGTGTGTAGAATGACTCTTGATCGTTTGATGCAAGGAATTCAAATGAAAGACAGAATTTAAAGACAGACTTTGAATAAATAAAACGGATAAAACCTCAGCCTATAGGGTTTTGCGATATTTTTTTTATATATCAAAAAATATTTAAATGTTTAATAGAAATCAATTTCACTAAACCTTAAAATATAATTAAACACTTCTTCTTCTTCTTTCTTGGCCTAACGACCTCTTAGGTCATGCCTGCCATTTATGGCTTACTAGACTTATTGTTACCGCATAGTTGGATAGTCAGTCCTCACCTATGGGGGAACGGCCCAGATGAGACTTGAACCCCGGTCCTGTCGTGTGAAGACCGGCCCCGCTGTCGCATCTACCACCGGGCCGCCCCTAGTTAAACACTATGTACTATAAAAATAACTTTAGATGATTAATAAAAATGATTTTTTAAGTAATATTGATATGTTACTTCATAATGCATTTATACTTAATTAAAAAAGAAAAGAAAACAAGGATTCAATTTAAAATTCATCTACCAAATATATCGAATAAACTAACGAAACATGAAAACAAATATTGAAAATTATATTAAATAAAAGGCATTACGTAGAGAGAAACTATGTTTTTTTTTCTAAACAAACAAAAATAGTTTTGCAAACATAAAAAAATAGTAAAAGGATTATGGAAGAGATAAAATGAAAGCTTACACCAGCTTGGTTTTTCGAAATGCGGTAGCTAATGTTCTGTTTTTCTTTAATTACCTTTCCAGCACATTCCCACATACCAAGGAGTACTTGAAGTAACAACAACAAAAAATCGATTAACGAATGCAAAGCTACTTGCACTAATTGTAACCGAGTTTCCGTTGCATTGATACTGTGCAGCGATGCGTTGTTTCGCATTGTAGTGCTGTTTTTCCTACCTCCCGTCCGTTCGTTTCGACGCTATTCCCAGCGACAAGATATGTTTGATTTCCACTACATCCCATTACATTCCGCCAAAGCATTATGATTACTGGCTCCTCCTTCAGCACTTCCTCTCTCGTCCCCAAAACATGCGTCCCGGTTCGGTTAGAAAGGTGAAAGCTTTACCGCGATCGCGGGGGGTCGTCCTTTCTACTTGCAACGCTCTGATAGTGCGCGCGAAATAGAATGGCGGATGTTTCGGGCGTCGTATCGCTTGACTGGCGATTGACAAACGCGTTCGATGAAACGCCCGAAGGGTGGCCCTATGCGGTTATGTTTATTATGTTTATTATCTTAGGGTTAATTGTGGGGGGCCCGATCGATGGGCTTTGCGGTAGCCGCGCGCGAAATCCGCGCACCCATTATCGACGCGTAATGCGGTGAAGGTGAAGGAATTGATTTCCTTCCTGTGTTGGTTCTATTAGCTTTTGTTTCACCAGGGAGTCTAGAAATTGTACTGGCGGAACGGTGTACGGCCGGTGTTGGTTTGGTGGACCTTTAATTTCGTGATCGGGAAATTGGATTTTAGCAAAATCGCATAAGTGCAGGGAGCTTATGGGAAGTCAGCCTGGCACAGTAGCATGGGGTGGATAATCGGATGAATCGAGTTTTCCTTCTGCTTGGGCGGTGCTGAGAGCAGGAAGCCGAACGGTAGCTATAATTTGAGCGGTATGTTTCGGCGAAAGTCAAAGCGAAAGTTGTCCCATAGAAGGAAGTGACAGTTACAGTCGATTTGAAGGTCGGTTATCGATTGGTTGAGCTGTGATTGAAAGACTTTTGGTCTGAAACAATCAAAAGGCAGTTGACAGTCTTTAGTAAACTGACGTAAATACACCGAAATATTTGATTATCTAAAGCCCGAGCAAGTGGAAACAAATTTTACAGTACTTTATGCATAAACTGAGCCAATTTTCATTTCTACCGTTACAGTAACATTTCGCAAAAATTAGATTATCCACAGCTCGACAAAAATGATTGCCAAATTTTCCGCGCATAATGTAACGATTCTTACGTCACTCGTTAACCGTAGCTAAAACCGTTTCAGCCGCGACTGTGACCAGCGTAACAGTTTAACGATCCAATCATGCAACTATTGTGTGACGATCGATATCGTTGTCGTGGACCCGACGATTGCAATCGAGTTCATTGCCCTCCGCCAGAAGGGCTGGCGTACGCTGGGAGCAATTCATTCATTTTCTCCTGTTGGCATTTTTCCTCGTGGAAAGCTTCCGACAATAGCACGAATGCGAGCGTAAGGGTATAGGATAGCTATAGGAAAAGAAGTGTATCACCACCGACTACATTCTGAGCCTAACTTTCATCCAACTGTTGGTCAAGATCCTCCGGGAGGAGTTGCGTTCCACCACGGCCAGTAATGAGACTATGTGTGTGTATGGAGTTAATCAAAATTTTTCCACTACAGCACGACGTGGAAGTTGCACATCGAGATCATATCGCGAGTATCGCGGTTGGTCAGTTGGCAGGCATCCCACAACGGGCTACTTTCTCCAACACCAGCCGACCAGTGGCTATGTTTAGTGTGTTTGTATGTTTGCCGTTTTTACTCACGTGTCCTAATCATCCTGGCGCACGTTTCGTGTCTTAACTGCACGTAGAAATCGGGTGAATGTTGACTGCATTATACCTCTTTGACTCTAATTCCACAGTATAAGAGGCTCCTACAGGTAGCAAGTGCATATGAACTTCCAGCTCGAAATAACCAAGATAAACGTCCTCTGGGTGGAAGCTTGGGGTGAATTATGTCTCAAGATCGTACACTGACGATTACGCACCGAGAGCGATCGTGTGCATGTGAATCCGGTTTCTCTTGGAATCGGGGCCCACGCATCAGTGCTTAGATCGTGAGTCCGTCGAAATCTTTAGAAAGATCCTTCTCTTATAGTCCGCAGTCCACAATGAATTACTGACCAAGTTCTGGCGGCTTATCACCTGCCGGACATCTCATCTACCCCTTTAACTTGTCGCGAAAATGTCCAGCGGGAAGATGTCGCATCAATGTGGGTACGAATATATTTCGGAAAACTGTCCCTGGCATGGTTGGAGAATCTGGCCATGGCTAACAAAAGTCCCGTTGCAGGAACCTGCCCGTTTTGTGCATACTATACCGCAGCTTCACGACAGGTCCATTGCGATGAGTTACGAACCTACGCGGGCTATCGATCCGATCGGTCCTGTCCGGGTCGGTTTTTGATCGTATCGTAAAAGAAGCGGGTCGGTCGCGATTTTTTTTTTCTCGTTGTTGTTGCTGCTGTTGTTCGTAAACCGTTTGGAACGCGGTAGGAGCTAGCAGCCGTACCGTGCGTTCTTGGGTGAGAAGTTGTCCCCATTGGGAGAAGGTCACATACGCGGGATTCCGAGGTTCCGAGTTGGTCTTTAGAACGCATGGAACTGGTGGCGGGGATGGTTACTAGGCCAACGTGAAGGTGTACGGGTATGGCAAGAGATTACATCATTCATCATTCGCACCGGACAATGGTTGGCCTCGGGACCAGGAAGAGATTCCACGCAATCTCGACGAGGGCACACGCGAAGATAAGACCGATCGATCTTGAGCCTTAGAAGCGGCGTCGCGCAACAATTCTTACCCCGTCTCATTCTGGCTGGTTCCTGGTTGGTTCTGGGTGAAAGAAGCAGGATACCTTGCCGTTTATCCATGCACATCTGCGCAGGAAGGGTTTGGTGGCAATTGAAGAACAATTTGAACTCATTCCACGCTTCGAACGACGCTGACGATGCGGAAGCTCCCGAATGCGTAAGGAGCGTGCAGGAAGCGTGCAGGAGGGTGCTCTCCACACATGCGCCCTGTGCGCCCAGTATCTTGCACTAATCTGACAAGCTGCATCGCTCGCACGCGGGAAACAACATTCTCCACGGGACGGGACGGGATTCTTATGCTACCGTACGGTTGGTGCAAGAATGTTATTCTTGCGGCCCGAATCGAGGACGGAGACGTGCCTGCACCGGAGAGGATGGATTGTCAAATCAAACCATTCCAGGCAGGATGGCGCTGAAGTCGACGGCTTCGGCATGAGATGAGGGATGCCACCGTACGGTGCAATAAATCTTTCCATCAATGACGCTACTGCTTGTTCGCGTTGTTTCTATGCTTCTGCTGCCTCTGTTTTCTAGCCACCGGTAGCACGGGTTCGCTGTTCTATTGCGCCTCGGCGACTGCCACGAAAGCACATCGCCAGATCGTGCTGTGATTGAAGGAAGAATTATGTGTCATGATGGGAATGGGATTCGGCGGACGGCAGGCAAGCGGCACAAGAACGGTGCAACAAGGTGGCAAAGAAATTGACGATTCGCGTAAGTGGCGATGATAAGCTTAACGGGGATTAATATATTGTTCAGAAGGCGGTTGATAAGATCTTGTAGTAGCGGGATGTGTTTTTTTTTTTGCTGCTGCCGCATGTTCTAGGGCTGTAGCGATGAGGGAGTTGCTTCCATTGACGATGTGCAGAGAATTGAAAAACTATTACTACAAACAGTTTAACATGGATAGGTTGGTTTACAGGATGGAGGAATGCTTTAATGGAAATGGTACTAGTGAGGACATTTGTAGCTTAGTTTTTTATGTACAATAAAATTATTTTGCGTATAAATTTGTATAATTTATTGCAAATTTTATAACTTGAATATTTTGTAGAAAGTTTATTTTGTTTATTAAACTATGGTTAAGTGATTAACCATAATAACTTCGTTGTGCAGAGATTCCTTACTTACTAGCTTACCTATCAGACGCTACACCTGCTGGGCTTGGCCTGTAGCAACAATCCTCGATACTTCTCACGGTCGTTATGACGGACAACTTAACACTATCACTCCATCTCAATTTGGGCTTATCATATCACCTTGGTCCATGTGGACAGCCTGCAAGGACTTTACGGATAGGGCTTTCGGTGTCATTCTCATAACATGACCAGCCCTCTTAGTATGCGACTACGAGTGTTTTGAATAGAGTTCAAGCCTGAGAGGCGTATGTAAGCACTGGGACAAAGTTTCTAAACAACCCCAGTTTGGTGCGTCGCGATGATCGAATGATCGTGCATTGTCGACCTCACCCTTTTAAACGACTTTGATGATGCGATCACCTATGTGTACATCACCCCGATGGTGGTGTCATCATCATTTTAATTTTTGTCTGTCTAATCTTCAACCTGAGTTATAATGCCGCCTGTTCAACGCTTTGGTAAGCTTCTGCTACATAGGATAGCGTCAGCTATCACTCTAACACCTAGAGAAGCCCTGCCAATTCTTGCTTCCCTGATTTGATTTTACCCGCAGCAATACAATCAATCCTACGTACTAGGAGTCGATTACCGGTCCTGGTAAATGAAGTCCGGTGCCATTACCGCTTCGGCCAGCGGACTACTCAAACTATACGCATTGCAGGGGACTATTACCAAACTATACGAATTTTAGACATATTCTTTAAGCAATGGGAGTACAATTTTTCCTTTAATAAAATCTACTTGGTTGATAGTATTGCCTGAAAATTCATAAAATGTTTTTTTTATGTTCTGTGAATTTTTGCGAGAATTTGTGCAAACACTTAAGCATTTTATGAAGAAAAACAATGTTTCAAATTAAATCATTTTTGACCATTACCTGTCCCATGGTCTGAATCGAATCCTAAAATAAACGAAAATACGGTGTAATAACTTTACTTAGTCAATATGCATGTGATCAAAAGATGGTTAAAAATTATTTCACTTATTGGGAGCTTGTATCAATCCTTTAAATATGATTTTAATCGTATTTTATGTAAAAATATCGTTTTGCAACTTGCACAATCGATTGAAACCCCGTACAATGGTACGCAGAGACCGCAGCCTAACCAAACCCGAACCAACGCCGACAGAAACAACACGATTATCGTACATCTGCCATCTCGTTTGTTCATGCACTTCGAAGCGTCAGTGTCGTTTGTTTTGGTGCGGAAACATGTGCGAATGACAGAGACAGGGAGCCAAACAAAACAGAGACGGCGCGTGCTGAGAGAGCTTACGTTCGCTCTTGCACTCGACTTCGGCTGAAATGCTCACTTCTCTTCGCTTCGGTTTAAAGATCCGGCTGAGGCAGGTTCAAAAAAAATTGAGCTTCCAACGACGTCGGGTGTGCGTCTCCAGTGCGCGCGACGAGATCAAGCAAATCAACGTAGCAATTTGCTGTGTACGGATTATTTACCATTATTGCTTCGAGCATACAATCATCGCTGTGTATTATTCGAAAACGATTGCAATTCTATTACACGTACACGACGCAACAGTGCACGTGAGGAGGAAAACGTTCGAGGCAAGTAGTGTGAAGTGCGTTTCTTTTCCCAACAATCGGTTAGTGAGTGTGACTTGTGTTCTGTTCACGTCTTCCACTCGGTCAGGTTGATATGCAGTAGAAATAAAAAAAAATGTGTCAATAGTGAATAGTAACTCAGGGTGTGTGATGTGAAGTTTCATGAAAATTCATGCAAGTTCTCTTAAGACAGTGAAGCTATTGGCAAAAGTTTAATAATTTTTGCGTACTGCCCACCCCGGTGCCGACTGCCGACAAGAAGAAGGCATGCGAACGATTGTGAAACGAACCTGTTATTACGCTTGTATCGAGACGGCGCTGCTACATACCACAGTGTCACAACACTACGATCACCGGTGATTGTATCATACGTTTTCTAGTAGGCCAGCAAACTGGAGGAAAAAGCTATCGGCTCAGTGTATCATGCTGCTGCAGCAGTGCAACAAAATGTCGCAAAACGATCGTGCGTGCACGTGAGCGCAAGTGCGTGCATGGCGTAAGTTTTGTTTTTCTTTCCTGCGCTTCCTGCTGATCTTCTCGAGACGAGTGTATTCTTTTCGTCTTCTGTTAAACTGGGTCGCTTGTGTGCGTAGAGGTGGTGCGCCCGGTGTTTGTGTGTGTGTGTGTGCGCGCGCGCGTGTGAGTAAACAAAACGTTCTAGCCGCTGTGTGGTTGGTTGAGTGTGGCGCACGCATTTTTCAGTGTATTACGCTGGAAGCTGCGGTCGATCGCACGTTTGTGCGTTGGTGTGCGTGTGTGAACGTGTGGAGAATTGCGTTTCGTTGTCGCTTTATTGTTATTCTCTTTTTTTTCGGGACAGTTGATGATCACGCGGGTGCACAATTTGTTTTCATTTATTTTTGGCCCTCTTGAATGCAGTTTTGTTGAATGCAGGTTTGGATCGTTTGAAGGGTATTTGTGAACAGAATGAATCACCAATTAACTGCCCAACTTAAGTGATCGTGAGGGAAGTCGGTAGAAGTAGAATATGATTATCATATCAATGGAATTTTATTACGTTTATAAAATGACTTCCTCATTTTGGTAAATGTTGAACTTGTAGCATTAAAATATTAAGCAAACTATTGCAGAAACGAGCTATTTTGTTTCCATCCATATGCTTCAAACAATTTCACAATCATTGAATTTGATCAAGTGTCTTGATTAAACTCATCATAAGGAAGAAAATAAAACCACACAAGCACAATGCACGAAACAAGTGTTTTGAAATCCAACCGATCGCACAGCATCAAAACAAAAGCATTCGCACCACCAAATAGCTCCGCCAGTAACGATTGGCGGAAAATTGCAACCGATTTCTTTTCCGAATTAAACTGATAATAGCGTTGGCCTTCGCCAGCCAGACCACCAGCGCGTGCACGTGCTATCGTGTAAAGTGTTTTGTTCAACAGCAACATCAACACACAGCATCGATATCAAAACAATCGCGTGTGTCGTTGTTTATTGCTGGCGAGTGTGCCGAGTTTTCTATTTTCCCCACACTCATGCTAACACAATTTGGCGGAAAATGTATGGCCTCCATAAAAAAAAAAAACGAATGTGAAACTGATCGCCGATACGAATTTTGATGCTAGTTTGTGTAGCCCGATTGAAAGTGGACGTGTCAATTGCGCTGACTTTCCCTGCTCAACAAATGGGCCTGTGAACAAAATAGTGCCCCAAAATTGATTAAAATTGTTGTTATCATTTTTGTTTTCTTTTGTTATATTTTTACAGTGCAAAGCAACGGCCTCACAGTGCATCACAGATGCAGTGTAAGCGTCTGCTGTGGGCGCTCTCCGTGCTGTACGAATGTTTCTGTGAGTGTGAGTGTTTGTTTGCATTTCGTACAAGTGCATGCCGAGTGTGGAAGAATGCAAATCTAGAGCTGTTGAACTAGACAGCCGCGTGGAAAGTAATCGAAAGTGAAAAAAAATATTAGTAGAAAGGAAGATTACGATAATGTGTCCTTGAAAACGGCTCACAAAAGTGTACTGAGCATTGTTTGTGTGAGTGAGCTTAATCCAATTGCAACCATTGTCTGCTAAGTGCATATTGGCAACTTTAGTGATTGAAAATAAGAAAAAAAAAATATTAAAAGTGTTCTAGTGCGCAGGAGCGAACCTCTACAAAATTCGACCTCCAGATGGAGATGGCTACTATATAAGAAATCTGAGAAAAGCCCTGAAATAATTAGAATTGAAAAAAAAACGAAGCATTGAGATGCATTCTGAGTGTACGATCGCGTAAAGGAGAAGGCTTCCGAGCCTTCCGGAAGAGGATCCTTTGGTTTGGGTGTAAGATCGCGCACCCATTTGATCGTAATTTTGCACCACTCACAGTACGCAAGTGATCGGCAAAAGCCGTTTCAAATTCACCTCTAACGACCGCCGAAAGAAGTGGAGTGTTGGAAAGTGATAGAATAATATTACGACCGAAAAGTGAAGTTTGTGAATACCGCGTGTGCATCTCGCGATCCGTGTGAGCGAGAGAGAGAGAGAGAGGGTGTGTGCGAGTGAAGAAGAAATTTGGGTGTGCGTTTTTTGTTGGTTTAAATATTGTCCAACCCTCCAGTGAATGTGTGCGTGTGCGCGTGTGTTTTCCCTTCAATCGTTAAAGCAATAATTCCAGAAACATGGGAAGCCGCAACATCGAGTGTCGTAAATTTTCACCGAACATCTTCAACAAGAGCAAATGCACGCACTGCTTCCGGCAGCGGGAGGAGCATAGTGCAGCCGCCCTGGAATGCAATCGGGTAAGTTTAACGTGTGTCCCTTGTTTGTTTCCTTTTTTTTTGCATATCTCCGCAACGCATGTGTTCGAGTGCTTCATTCGAGACAGTTTTTTTACTTTCGTTTTGTTTTGTATTCCCGATTTTATTTGTCTGTCGGCCGTTTACCGAATCGTTTTGTCTGCTGCACTCACCGTTGCATCGATTTCGGAATGATTTCTACGCATTTTTTTTGTTGTATGGGTTGAGTGTGCGTGGGTGTGGGTATATGCAGATGCAATTTTCAGCAGCAACAGCAGCAGTTGTTTCGATGTGTTTTGCGACCGATTGTGCAGCTGCTGCCTGGAATGATGCCGGGAATGCGTTCCTTTTTCGAACACGATTTTATTCTTAATCGAAACGCATCGGTTAAGGAGAATTTATTGAAGCAGCAACACAAAAAAAACGGATTGTATTTTTGGAGAGTTCAATTCTTGCATGAACTTTGCATTGGATGATAATAAATTGTGGAAATTTATTGCCTTCCATTGATTAAAAGTGTATAACTGTGTTGCCATTGTGAAATCTTATCAAACTTTATACGTCTAATTCTGTCAAATGTCCATTTTCTTATCTTGACGCCGCCTGATTTTAAACCACCATCATTTATCAGGAAAGCGCATCGGATTTACTATCGTAATCGCTTCGTTATGATGTAAACTGGCCTACAAACTGATTTTAAGAGCCGTTCCAAGACTCCCGCACCCGTTTAGTGGTAGCGTGCATGATTAGGCAATTGATTTATGACCAATCGAAACACAATTTCACCCATATGTTGGCGGGCCCTATCCATGGCGCTACCATTTTTGGTTGTGGAATCGAACTCATTGGAATTCATGAGGAAGAACTAAATTTCGTCATTTTTGTTTGGAGATTCCCCAACCCATGTACGGCACATGATGTCATCTACGGGCCCGGGAGGCATGGGATGTGGTAACAGGGCTAGAATATAATTAAGATTTTGCTCATAAATTAAAAATTCGTTCCAAACCTTAAATCACGTATTTTTTGAGAACGTAGGACACATGTGTGCTTCATGTAAGTTGCGCCTGGAAAGTCCCCCAAGGGTACAAGAATTTCTTTTTCGGTTTCGGTGTCGGGGTGACTTCACTTAAAACTCACCACACTCGCCGAATGTTTGGTGCCGTACCGTGAAATTCTTGTGCCACAACACAACACGCGCAGGGAACATAATTGGCTTGACCGTACACCGTACGGTGGAGAAAATGGGGTAGTTTATTGAAATTTTTAACGACTCCAGCACACACCAGGGACGCATAATAAGGGGCCAAGATGTTGTGACCCATTGTGCTGAGAGATTGTGACTGCAGATTGTTCGCCTTTTGCATCTGTTCTACCGTTGGGAAAGGGTAGCGAATGGGACGTGCGCGCGTGATATGCTGCGCAAGTTCACATCTTTCTCCATCAGGGCACACGTACGCCACAAGATTGTTTCGCACAGGAAAAGGGATCCGTAATAGTGGTGATGCTAAATTCTTTTGCGTCGAGAAGAAGGGTCGCCCGATCGCGACCCAATCCTGGGCGCGCCTTACTGACCGATCTTTTTTTTATCCTGCTGTCCGAAGCAATGTCTTTCCCCGTCCACGGTAAGGTCAAAGGGTTGCCGATTCACATCGCGATGGCGAGTGAGGAAAGCAGCTTTTCAACACGCCCGGTAGTGTGGTCAGAATGTGAGGCGAGCCGTGTTCGCCAAACGCCGATGTCAGGGCCACGGCTCATGAAGCTGACTTTGGGGCCAGCTGACCCCGATGTGAGGGTTTTCGAAGCGAATGCTTCAACACAACACCGGTCCGGATTGATCTTAAGAGGAGCGAAAGAAAAACAGCGCTCACTCTCGACGATCCTACAGTGTGGGGTGAAGGAGTACGCCTTAGGCACACTGTAGAGCTCGGTGAAGCATAATTTATGCAAAAAACAATTTCCAAAAAACCTCCCAAAAACAGAAATCTGTATGACCGAAACCAATTGAGATGTGGTGGAGAAGGTGGAGGAAGTAGAGGGCCAAAACGACGACGACGACGCTGAGGACAACAGTCGCTTGTAACAACATAACAGTCTCTTGAAGAAGATGGAAGAAACGCTACGTAACACGAATACCGAGAGCCGAGAGCACTTTGCCAAGATGTTTGTGGATAGTTTTTGGGGCAGCTGTTCGGCAGAGTTGCTGCTGGCTGCTGTAGCGGGACCACGGTTTTACCTCTTCTTTAGACTCTCTTACTGTTTGTTTGTGGAGATTCTTTACTCCGCGAATTCTTGATCATCCGTGGTGGCGATGAAGATCGCGCTGGTACAGGTGACTGTTTGAGGCTTAAGCTGGATGGTTAGAGATGGAGAACCGCACTGGCGGATTCACGGCAGCATGCTGACGAAGTCACTCTGACGCCATGCAGTGGCGAGTACGTGTGTGGTTGAACATTGTGTGATCTCAGAAGGTGTTTGAAGTTTTTGGAATGAGAAGAGAAATCTTCACATGTACACTAACCCAAAATCAAGGAGACTTTTGAAGTTGTTGCTGGCGTCGGGGCTGTAAGAGCACATACCTTAGCTTCAGCGTGATCAGAACTCCTGGAAGCATGTTCCTCTGCCCCGACTCACTTTATCTGTGTCTGACCTCAAAATCTCTTCCGCCCAGTGCCACGATATCTGTGTGTCTCGATGTAGGTCTCCTCTCGCGTCGGTGCACTAATAACTATGCTCACACACACACCCGGGTCACCGACGATCTAGACGGCGGGCCAAATTCGGTAACCTGCTTTCAGTTCGAGAATGGTAAGGCACCGATTTTGAGTCGGCTATTCGCGCGCTCGTATGTATATGTGCCAGCATACTTTTTCGCCCCGTCTTTCTTGCCCGCGGGCACCGGAAACCGGCCTAATAACGGTGATCGTCACCGGTTACGTTTATCACCGAAAAGTGACCAATCTACCGGGGCAGTGGACACGGTGAAACATTCTCCACTCCGACTCCAACCTATCGCAGTTCACACGGGCAGAGCAAGCGGGTGAGATTAAGGCAGGGTAGCTTTATGGGTCGTGATGATGGAGCCTGATGAAATCGAATGAACTTGAGACCTCTCGCTTGCGTCAGTGTCTTTTCGGGGTGCCAGAAGTCAGCAGAGGTTGTCACGGGTTGCATATGGGGTGCGAAATGGCGCACGGCTGGCTGGCTGGCTACACATCGTTCACGGTCGAGGCAATCGCGAGCAGTGTTGGAAAGTGGCCACCCTATTATGGGGCATTTCCTTCCCCATCCACCAGGCTCGTGGTCGGGAAAATTGATGGAATGTTTCGATGGAAGCCAAAATCGAGCGTTCGATCGATTGGGGTAGAAGAGAGAAAAAAAAGGGTCACCGCCACCAAATCGACACTGGCGGCGCGTACCATAGGTCGGGTCTGGGCCAAATGCTTTTAATGCTGCGAGATCGGGAAGTTTGTTACACGTGTTTAAGGTTGCTTTTTTTAGGTTTCGTGTGGGAAGGAATTCCACAAGCGATACGATTACGGTTTACCATCGGCACAACCATTAGGCGAAGGGTCGATCGAATATTGCACCGGTTCGAGTTTATCCGCCCTTGTTGCGGGGTTTTTGTTTTTGTAGCGTTGCGCGTGTAACACTCGCACCGGGTAAAGGGCACATGGACATAAAAGCATGGACATTAATGCTCGGTCGCGTATGCAGTTGCGAAAGCTAATCGAGGTCTCGTATAAGGGTCGTAAAGGCATTAAAAACACTGAGTAGGATTTTCTGAAACCGCGCCGGAATTTACTGTGAAATCGTAGGACTCAATGTGAATTTATTCGGCTTCAGAATATATCTCCAATAGGCCGTTTTAGATGTTTGGGTTTGTTTGGCGGAACATACATCAACAACTTCGATAGAACTCGCGCCAGATATATTTACTTTCGCATCTTGATTAGTCATTGTGTTTCGTTCGTTTGTTACTCAATTAATACCCGACCGCCACTTACTCGATCGCAACTGACGATGTTGTTTTTCGCTTTTCGTTTCATTTGAACTTCCTTCAAGCTTCGCTCCCGGAACCCGTCACTACCTCGGAGCGCTTTTTGGCGGCATCGATCGATAGGGATAAAATGAAACGAAAAAACAAAAGTAAAACTCTCCATACAAACATTAAAACAACCGGCCACCTTGTCGGCGGTAATTTCCCAACCAGAAGCCTACCACACGTACCCTTGTGGCCCTTTTCGCTGGCCATTTCCAATCGTTCGCTAGGGTCGCTTCTTGTGCGAAAATGACTTTAGCTGCTGACCATATGAAGGGAAAGGCAAATAATAAAAAAGCCAGCCTCCAATGGTACTAATGGTGAGCCTTGTTTGTACGTTGGAGTACTCCTCTTGTTCCTTCCAACTCCAATTCCAAGCAATGGAGCGGTGCTTGAAGGATTGAAAAACATTTTCAACAGCTGTTAATTTTTCAATTTCACATCGTTTGATCGGCAATAAACTAAGCGCAGTTCGGGAACATTGAAAAACAGCTTAAACAAGAGCAAATTAAATAAAAAGACCGGATCCTGTCAGCAGTTGAAGTTTATCTCGCCCTTTCGTGCGGGGTTTTTTTTCGCTCTAAATGAGGATAACTTTGTTCTGCGGGAACCAAAAGGAATCCTCCAAAAAATGCTTTTCAGGCAGTTGCGTGTTCGTATTACAACTTCACCGTAAAAACACATCCCCTTTGGACGCGATCGTTTGAAAACTGATCAAACGATCGGTAACTTTTCTTTTTGTGCACCCTTGACGTACACCCTCAAAGAAAACCCGACACCGGCATTCCGGAAGCGGAAAGCGAACGGGTGCTTTCGCCATCGGCAAGTTCGCGAACTGACCGCATCGGAATGCGCGTGGCCCACGGTGCGAATATTTCCGCGGATATAAACGCGGGGTTTCACCGGTCTGCTCGACTCCTTTAACGGCGTGTCGTTAGCTTGCCGGACAACAAACGCCGGTTCGCTCAGGAACGCTGCGGGTTGTTTCACTTTCATTGCGAATATGATGTTGCCCCGCTCGTACGCTCGTGCTTCTCGCGTTGTTTGCCAAAGTTAAGCTCCATTTTTTTGCAAGAGAAGCATTTTTCATGGGATTTTCTAATTATTGGCACACAGTTTTCGGACGCACCGGAGGCATTAGATTTTTCGGTTGACGGGGTGGATTGGGGTTCGCTTTTGCTTTCAAGTAGAAAGTGCTTTCGTTCACATTTTTTTTTGTATACTGGAAGTGTTTTTTTTTTTCGGGGGTTTGTCGTCATACGCCGCCCCTGTCCTATTTGTTTCCCAGGAGTGTAAGCTTCGACAAGTCACGATGAGTTTTTGATGATGAGGAAAGATGATGATAATCTATCGCTTGCTGCAAGGTGATTGCTTTCGCTACTCTTTCGCTGCTGCCCGTCAACATCGGGTTTCGTTTTGATAGTTTGCAGTTTGATGGATTAATCTGCTATCGAAGACTTTAAAGAGCTCCACTTTTGCTTATCGGATCTGTACCATTAGTTATGAGATGGTAACAGCTGGATTGTGAATAAGAATAGAGTTTCACATTCACAATCATGATTTTTATTTACTTTTTATCTTCATTTTTTAATTTGTAACGAAAAGTATGCAGAAAAGCTCCAAACAGCGGGCTTGTAACTTAAACTTCTCGGGCCACTCTAACATGATTCGATTAACCTTGATTCAGCAAAGCAACCTGCACGTTTTCGTGCGTGTTTTCCTAACCTCATGCGTAACCACCAGCACGCCACGCACGCTTCACAGCAGGTTCGGTACGATCTGTGATCGTACGGTGCAATGAACTGGCCGTACCACCACCGGGAACAACGACGATGCACAAAAGGGAAAGGTACTGTGGCGTCTCCATGTTCAAGCACACGCACGAATACACAAACACACACATGCGCGCGCACGCGTGTGGCCAGGAGCCATTGACTGCCTCCGTCATCTCTTCACGACACCGTGGAATGTGATTGTTGTTCTTCGACAAATGCTCTCCCCCGATCGCGTGCGCCCTCCGCCCCCTCCGCCCTCCGCCAGTGATGATGTGTTTTTGATGGGGGCCAGTGTTTTGTGTGATGCTTCTTCAATTGGTTGAGCATAGGTGTTTTTCTTTCGTTTTTCTCCGCTCGAACCGATCGTTAAAGTATTTTTCTATCGTTCGATTTCTTGTTTCGTTTGAAGTTAGGTTTCGTGTGTGCGTGTGTGTGTTTTTTTTATTGGGCTTAGATTGAAAGAGAAAGTTCAATCCCCTTGCGGTACGGAACGGTGCAAAAGGGTGTAGATAAATAAAAGGCAAGGGACCGGAGGGGTTATACCCAACCGAGGGCGGAAGGGGCACAAATTCAGCTAAAAAATGAGTCAAACATGCCATCGTGGTGAACGTGACCGATGCGTGAGTAATTATGCGAAGCGTTCGAACCAATCGGCGGTGACGATTGAGTTGAGAATTTTTATTGCTGCTACATCCTGGCGCCAGCAGTCGTGTGTCTAATTGCAGAAGAATTTTGTTCATTGGCAAATTCATTATCTCGTGATAGGTAACGGCAAGTGATGATTGATCGCAACGAGTTCTTCCGTAATTTGCAGTTGACACCCGTGAGCTTGTCACACCTTTAACGCACCATCTAAATTTGAAGTCTAGTTTCCTCGTTTGCTGTAAGTCGCTAAATAAAATAAATGTTTCTATTCACCAGTATCTTCCGGTTTCTAAAACCGTACAACTTAATCCAGGGAAACGCAACTAAACAACCTTCCCGCGCGGACAGTTCGTTAGCGAAGTTTGAGTCACAATTCTTTATCTTAAGACGCGGCAACAGCATAGCATTACTGGCGAGACCTTTCAGTAATGCCCGCTCCATCATCGTTCGTTTCCGCCTTTTGCCGCGGTCTATGGAACACAAACGTGACCTTATGGGATCTATTTTCGGTGCGCAGTTATTTAATTAGCGTTATCTACCTTTACGCTATAGATAATCCTTATCTTGTGGGCCCACCAGTAATGTTGGCGGCGAAGGTTTGAAGCGGTTGTTTCGTGGTCCGCTTTGTGGTTGATGTCTCTATAGCCGGTCGGCGATGTGAGGATCGTTTGGTGCCCTTTTTTCCACGAAGGGAGGACAACGCCTTGGAAGACAATGCATTTTCTGTCCCGGATGTGTGTGTGTGTGTGTGTCCTTCGAGTGAAGCAACGACCGAGCATTATTTGGTTGGTATAAGGTTGTGCTGTACATTGGTAGAAAATGGAGGGCACCGATAGGGCTTCCCCGGTATGCTTCCCTGTCTTTTGCCTTGGAGAAAAGAGTCGTCGCTTTTGTTGAAGGAAGGTGGGTCGATAAAGTCTGAAAGGTCATGACGCTATCACCTAGCGGCAATTGGTTGGGTGACAGCGTTTTCAATTATTCATACACAAAAGTGATGCATTTTAATTTCACCTGGTGTACAATACTGTGCTATGGTGAATATACGAAAGTCGTTTTTAAGTATTGGTGCCGTGACCAGGATACATGTTTAATTTGTTTTTCTTCGTGTATAATATAATAATTATCAGAACATGATAATAATCCTGGATGATCCGCGTGTCCAGCTTCGTAGGATTATTAAATGAAGGAACACATTCCGCAACTATTATCACGGCCAGGGAAACGGTCTTGCGGCGAGCAAATTGAGCTCCGGTGTTAAGCATCGAGGAGACATCGGTTTGGTTCGTTGTGCGAATGTGTCGTGATCGGCAACAATTTACACGGAATTTGTACCCGTCTAGCCCGGTTGACACATGTTGCATAGCGACCCTCTCACTCCATGTCGTGTGCAGTGAGACGCACAGAATAGCACAAGATACTGCGCTGCGCAGTGGGACCAATCCAGCATCCCAGACCGTAGTCAAATTATAATAAATCGTCTTCACTTCACACCTGATCATGTGCCCTTTTGCGAACTGTGTGCATGTGTGTTTGTAGCGAGGATGAAGTGAGAGGTTAGACAAAGTGAAAGGATGCTGGAACGGAAGCGAAGGTGCTACAAAACGAGCTCCCGTCTTCGTCCGGGTCTTCGTTGACGTAGCCAGGGTAAGCCTAGATCAGGCTGGCCGGGTGTTGCTGTGTACGATCGAGCAGAGCCACTCTAGATCGCGGCTTGATGGTGAAGACGACGTGTGCTTATGATGAAATAGGATACTTTGTGGCTTCCTTAATGTCGCGCTTCGTACCGGCTGCAAGGAGGGAGGAGTTGGGCGGGAGGTTAACCTTCACAGTGCACTTTTCGCACTTCATCTTGGCATCGATGGCACGATCTTTGGGCTTGCTGTCTCATGCACCCTCCCCAACCGATACGCATGAGTGGCAGAGTAACACTAAACCAGATTAGCTACTTCTGATAGTGACAGAAGACTCACATGCATTCTACACCTCGTTTCTCGTCACCTTCTACCGCTTCTCGGTCATCGCCAAGCGCACAGAGGGTTTTCAATTTTCCTCCCCAACAAAGCTTTCGATCGATGTTCGATTTCATCTGCATTGGCTTTCGTGTCGGTGTGTCGCCAGTGTTGCCGCTGATGCTCCCTGGTGTGACCAACAACTTTCCTACACCCGCCGGTCCACCCTTCATCCCCCTGCTCACCTTAGAGAAAGAATGGAATGTGGTTCCAAAAGGGGGAAAAAACACGATGCGGTTTCACACCGGCTCTGATGCGTTTGCGTTTTTTGCTAGTTGTGTGTGCGTGAAACGATTCATTTGGAAGACGAATACGCGCGCCCTGGCTACGATTCACACACATCGTCAGCATTGACCAGCTCGGTCCCGAACGGATGAACAGATGCGGCGCAGTGCTCCCCAGCAGCATGTTTCACAGAGCCGATTCCCAATGCGCGAGTGCGCAACATAGAAGACAAATGAATGTGCACAAATGTGAACAACAATTGTCGATAATCATCCATCCCGTGTGGGTACCGGAGGATTAAGCCGGAACCAGAGCGGGAGGAAACGGCGGCGAGCGGATGCTGTTAGCTGACTCACAACAACTGCCGGCAGGGCAGGCTTTCCGTAGTTGAAGGCGCCACAACACTTACCACCATTTCCCAGGCGGGATGAGATTGCGATGATTCCGATGGATGGTTGGGGCACGAGATGAACATTTACGCTGAGCAAAGAAATCGATGGTGGCAAACGCCGCGCAAACGTCATCGGTTGTCGTGAAGCTGGTGGAAATTTGTTGAAGATTAATCATCTTTCACATACAACTCTCTTTCGCGTTGCTTTGTGAAGTTCGTTTGTGTTTTTTTTTTCGCTTGTTCCGTTTAGTTTTGTGTGTTACGGTTACTGTTCTCTTCGGTTGTTTGCAGCTTCAATTTCTCCTTCTCGGCTGTCCTTTGCTATTGTGTTGCGATCGATCCATCCAGCTGGCCAATGTCTTCGACGCGATTGCAATGGGAATAACCTTTCCATTTCTTTGCTGATAGGGTTGTCTCTTGCCGTTCAGGTTTTTTGTTGTAACTTTTCCATTTTGTTTTCTTGGCAAGTGCATCTTTTTTTCTACATTATTATATTTTATTTGATTATAACCATTGCTTTTCTTAATAAATACATACCTTTCATACATTTTAATGTAATTTTTTCACTCCTAACACTCATACTTTCATATTGTTCAAAGTAACACAATCCCTTATACCATGTTGACCGCTAGTATCTGTCACTGTCCTTAATTATTTCTTTAATTTTATTGCAACGCCTCGGGTGTTAATTTCGTGCTAGTGTTGATAACAGCGCGACACGGTGTCTCCAGTGCGAAACCATCTCACCAACGTCACATGATAGTTTTTATCGTACAGCGTTGATCTTTTGTGCCCTGTTATCTCGCTGACGTTCGAGAGTCCACATATATTATCGCATCATAAACTGGTGTAATTGCGTAGTCGTGATTTACTCACGCAGGGTCTCGTAGTTTAATGGACGGTTGGGGACACTTTAGAGGAACTGATTTGCTCGGTTTTAATTTATGAACACTCAGTTTATCTAATTACCATCTACACTGATACTGCAAAGATAAGAAGCAGAACTTTGTTTTAGGGTGGTGCAAAACATAAAACGTCCAGGGAATTTGGTGAAGTGAAAACATAACTTTAATTATTAATACCTACCGAACGAAATATTTAAAATTCGAATAAATATGAATTCGTTGAACGATCGTTTGTCAAAACAAAATGGGAACAAAATGATGTGCGGTGCATTTCTCCACGGAAACTGCATCGCAACTGCTTGTCTCATAAATATGTGTTTATTTACTTTAATATTATGGGCATATCCACATGATGAAATAAAAAGAGATATAAACGTAGCAAGGAAGGAAAACAACGAAATGAACGCACGGTTTAAACGGTGCACTTGTACACGCGGAACTACGCATAAAGTACATGCCCTCACCCCAAACACACCACACACACAACATTTTTGTCCGTACCGACCCCTTTCCGGTGGCCCCCGATTGTTGTTTTTTTGTGTTGTTGTTGCTGGTGTTGTGTACGGTTGTGTGGGTCCACCTGCGTCCGTGGCGTGTTTGCGTACGCTTTCGACACTTCCGCTCGCGAAACGGTTGGCGCATGCGTAAATCGCACTAACAAGGTGAATTATAAGCATAACCACCAGCAAAACAAGTAATTACTTAAGTCTTATTAAGTTTAATATTGCATTAATTGGTGCAATTAAAACAAAAAAAAAAGGGTCGACGAGATGTGGAGCTCAATACCCCCTCAGATGTATGGTTTGAGCAACGAAAAATGTGTGTTTTTTTTTGGGGGGAGTCGAAGTTAAGGTCGAGTGGTGCTGAAAGCTGTTGAAATGAAATGCAGTCTAGTGCTGTTAGGCTCAAACAACTGACTGTTAAGGCAAGGAAATCATAGCACAGGGAACTCTCAAACCACCCCACTGAACGCTTTTATTAGATGCTCGTATGTTAAGATAAATCTTTTAAAATACAAAACGAAACATTAATCGCTTGATAGGAGTTTGAAGATTTCATTGTGTTTAGCGATGAATTATTTCTCAATTTTCTCACCCACTAACCTACCCTGAACGATCGGCTTCGTTTAATCAGAACCATTCCAACCCACTGGCCCGCTCGGCACACCGCTCGCACACAATCATATCGATCGAAAATGGGAATAAAAAATTTATCAATTGCACGTTAACACGATAATAACTTTATTCGAAATAATTTCGTTTCGTTCGGGCAGTTTACACGCTTTACGCAATCTCGTGCCCCGGTCCGAGATCATGCTTTGCCAGGGGTAGATGAAGAGCGCGGGGTAGATAAGCGATCCTGTCGAGAGAGTGAAAAAAAGTAGTGGTAAAGGCTGCTTTACAACAGCTCCCCAGCCCGACATTCTATGCTGTGGTGAGTGGAAGTACTTTTTTTTTCGTTGCTTCCCACCTCAAGAGCTTCTTACGATCGTACGATCACTGGAACATATGTTTCGACTCGGGCGGTTTGTCCAACTCTCTGTGTGTGTGTCTCTCTCTCTCGCTTTTGCTTTTCTTGTGCAAAGTTTGGTCTGGTCTGGTGGTATGTTTCCATTTTCGTCTCCAAGCCCTGTGGAGGAGGACGGGTTGGTGAAGGAGGAGACCCAGGGATACCGAAAGGTGTCAGGTCAATGGTGAAGAATGCATCATGCTGTCGGTACGTGTTCTGGTCGCGCACTTCCAAAATGGTAAAGGGGGTACTTATGCGAACGATCGGCAAACTGTGAGTGGAGCTTATTCCGTTTCGTGTTTCTGTACTTTTTTAGTTGCTGTTGTTGGCTGATCTGTTCTCCATTTTGGCTGGGATCGCGAGTTGTGGTAGTAGTTCTTTTTTTTTTTTTGGATAGGCACAAACGAAGAAGAGTTGAGAGGTTTAGGGTTTGATGTGAAGGGCAAACTACTCACCCTGTACCGTAATGTGCCATATATATATATTAGTGCCTAGAATACGCGGTTTTCGCGCTTAGGATTCAATGGCGGGGAAAGGGTGTGTGGTAAGCGGTGGTAGTAGCTTTAATGGGGTCCTCCAGCCTAGGTTCGGTTCGAAGCCGTCTCACTGATCGCCCGGGAACCCGTCATCCTGGTACCACAGACCAAGGGCTGAAGGAATGCTGATCGAGTTAGCTGGACCGAGTCTGGCCGCGTTGTTGTAAGCCGCTTCGCTATATGTACAGATGCTTGAAGTGGGAAGATTGCTTGTTGTTGGTCGTCCATGGTCAAGATACGATACGCGTCCCGGTGCAAGACGCATGGATGGAAGAAAGCGAACAACAACAAAAAAACCTTCTGCTAAACCGGCCCAACACAAGGTGAAAGAATGAGAAAAAGCCGGTACCGGCATTGGGGCGTTCTCGCCACGAGCAGCATCACTCAATGCTGGAGGGAGCTCGCTTGGAGCTGTTGAGCATTTCTTAAGGGTCCACCGTGTTGCTAAAGGGTCCTGCAGGCGATGGGAAAGTGTGCGGGGTGGCGTCGATGACGACAGCGACGAGGCAGTACAATTAGTTCTCGTGTGGGCTCGCCAATGCTGGACCGTCACCGTTCTGGAGAGCGCACTGTTGAGATCATTTTTTGTCTTCGTTTTGGGGGATGTAGAGGAGCGTAGAAATAACATTTTCCTGATCATGGGCGAAGGTTTTCTCCCTTCGGATGCTTCATATGATGATGATGATGAAGACCGTGATGATGGTGGTGTGCGGGAGCGAGCGAGAGAGAGAGAGAGAGACACTGTACCCGATACGACCTACGAAAGTGTGCCCTGGACAGAGGAGCCTTAACGTTGTTGACGCCCGTTGTACCGTAGCGCTGGAAATTCGTGAACGCATTCTTCTACCACAAACGCGCAGGCTGGGAGAAAAATGTCCGGGACTTTTCGGTCGGACATTCTTGGCGTCCGGCGTCCCGCGTGACTTTTTGTTGCAGTTGCGGAATGAGGGAAGCATTCTTTTGACGTAAATTTCTGTTACGAACGAGATGTTGGAGAAAGGTAAACATGTTATGTACATGCTAGAACTGAAGTATGGGTCACAAAACCGGAAGTTTACTCAACACCGGAATTGAGCTCGGGAGCTCTTAGCGATGTTCTACATGTTCGTTGCGCTGTGTCTTGGGAGAGGTATTTTTCGAAATTTTTCAAAGTTAAACCATGTTTGAGTTGAGTAAATCGTACTTAACAATTAACGTGTTACTTAAGTATTCTTGAACCACAACGATAAGAAAACATTATCTTAGGTGTCCAGAATCCAACAGGTTTTCCTGATATAAGACCCATCAGACCAAACGTTCTGTGGTATGTCATTCTATCAGCGAGACTTCATCTTCTGCTGGTAGTGGTAGTGATGTAGCATAAAATTTAATGACCATCCGATGGTCACCTCCGGAGGGCATAACATTGTCTTCCATCTCCTCGGGCTGATGTCCTGGCATGATTTTTCATCCATGCGCCCCGTTCCCGTATCTTCGCGAGATCACCTAGAACGATACGAGCGTATCACACGTTCGCTCCTCACTGTTCAAAATATCCCCCGGCCCTCCCCTGCTCCCGTATTCTCCCGCTGATCAAACGGTTTCACGTTTCTCGACGTTCGACGGAAAAAAAAGAAAAGAGGAGTGCGAGTCATTGTTGAACGATTTGCACCCTGCGGGTGCATCTTCATCTTCGACTGCAAATGCATCAACGAGTTGGAACCTAACCCCATGATGAGTGCGTGATCGGCGCAGATTGTGGCCCAAGGGTGCATTAACAGCGGGATACAACGGGATGTTGTGCCTGTGGGGGTTTTCACGACGAGGCAGCGCGTAACAAGAGCATCATGTCCATCAAATGATTGAGGACTGGAACTGGTTTGCTCTAGATTCTGTTGCGTGCAGTGGACAGGATGGAAAATGGGAGAACATCAAATAGAATGCGTTCCAGCGTGTGTGTGTGTGTGTGTGTCATTAACAGCGGGATACAACGGGATGTTGTGCCTGTGGGGGTTTTCACGACGAGGCAGCGCGTAACAAGAGCATCATGTCCATCAAATGATTGAGGACTGGAACTGGTTTGCTCTAGATTCTGTTGCGTGCAGTGGACAGGATGGAAAATGGGAGAACATCAAATAGAATGCGTTCCAGCGTGTGTGTGTGTGTGTGTGTATCTGTGTTCCACTTGGGCTTAATGAGACATAGTTGTAATCTCTCGCTTCCACGATTAGGCGGGAACAGTTTTAGTTCTAAACCGCTGACACGGTGAACGAAGATTTGTCTTGTTTCTGGACCACCAAAAAACATTCCACCGAAAGAAAATCCCCGTTAGATGGTGATCAGAAAGCTTATTTTCTGTTCAGACGAGCCCAGGTGTCAAATCTGTAGCAAATTAAGCCATATCGAGGGCAGAACTCGTTCGGCTGTTGGTGTGCAATTTCACCAGGCCGCAGCTCGTCTATACGCTCCCAATCCACCAATCACTCTCGGATGATCGTGTTGGGATTTACGATTTGGTGCCTAGTCGCTGGCATGTAATTCTACAACTTAATCAGACTGAACCGGGCGAAAACCCCAAACAAGCCACCGAAGCGATGCGGATAGTGACAAGGTTGGGAAGCAAATATGCTCTCCTCGTCCACGCCGCCTAGTGACAAATCAAACCGCGTACCAATGTTTTGGGGGTGGTGTGGCGGTGGCCGTGTTGCTAGCGCTGTAGTTTTGCTACGTCTTCCAGTTTTCACCTCCATTTTGGCGACGGTCATTCGTACACCGATCGACCGCAACATTCACCAACACCCGTCGACGAGGGTTTCTTCCTTTTGGCGCGATTATGTACACGGTCCGGGGAAGTCTTTCGTGCACGGGAAGTCCGCATTCAGGTCTGGCAGTTTGTTGTTGTTGTGTCCGGGCGACTTGTGTGCGAGCTTGGCGAGAGTGCGAAGAAGAAAATTGACACATTACTAAATGATCGCTTTGCCAGTAACGGGACTCGTGAGTTGGGTTGGGGCGGCAGGTCCGACCAACTCCCAACGCACACCGAACCGGGATTGGGCTGTGCTGGCTGGCGGGTGATGATGATCCAGCCACAGTGTTGCTAGTGTTGTTCGACATGCTGCCAACCGAACCGACCGCGCACTGGTCTGAAGAACCGGTCCAAGATCGTTTTCTTCTAGTGTGCCCAGTATGTGTGTGTGTTTCTCTGTTTCCCAATCCCTGCGTTTCCTACAAACGCTCAAAAGAGGTCTCCCCGAGTGGTGTCCAGAATGTAGACCTCCGGCGAACGTCCGATGTTGGGAAAGGTCGAGCGACGCGACGGGTAAAGCGATCGAAGAAAGTTCGAAAGACAAACTTCTCGCTTGACGGCCGAGGTGGCTGGTGGAAAAATTTAAATTTCTTTCTAATTTATGATTTCATTATACAGGCTGCGGTTCGGCTCGGTGATGGAGATCTACCTGTTAAAGATCAGGTCGTATCTGCTTCTTCGCACGGGGCAAGAGCAGTTCTTCTGTTTTGAGAGCCACACTGATCCCCTTTTTGGAGGAGTCTCATGTCCAGGCTCGCCTTGGATGCGATGTGTTGCGTCTATGATTTGTTGCATCACAAGATCTGCTCCGTGCGTGCTTCTTTTCCGCCCTCATTCCACCGGGTCGGTATTAATCGTAGCATCTCGTAGGATCCTACCTGTTTGGAGAGTCAGTTCCTTTCGAGTGCTTCGAGAGCTATTGAAAGCAGAGTCCCACACATGGAACTCAGGTGAAGCTCTGCTGACTCGCTGTAACGCTAGTGGAAAATTAATTCTGCGTTGAAGGCTTAACGTAATAAATAACTTAAAGTCACGGTGTTTCTCTGTACGTTCGCGTGTTGTGGAGCGCAAGGTAGAGAAGGATTTAACGTGTTGACGATTCTTTGGGTCCAAATTGAAGTTGTCACTAGCAACTGAGGCTAGCCAATTTGCAAAGAGGCGTTCGGCAACTGTGAATAATTTGTCGTTTTCTCACAAGTGAAAGCATTCGTATGAGCTTTTCTTCTTCCAGTTACGCAGCATCAGCAAGCACTAACGTTGATATCACTTATCTGCATACTGGAGAGGAATGGAATAGACTTCCTGCTACAAAACCTGTTGCAACTGAAAAGAAGTACAGTTGTCCAGTGGGCTACAGACATGTACCGGAAAAACAAATTAATTTCAATTGATCAACTTATGCCCACGAAAGCTTGCACACTTGTTCACTCCGCCACAAGGAATAAACATTTCGACATAAACAAATCGTAGGTTCTTGTGGCATCGAGAATGCGGCTCTAATTATTTGTCTCCCCCCGGGGGAGGTCTGGTTCGCCGTTTCCTGATTCACAGATACATACGCGGGAGGGAATAGCGAGCAATGCTGTTTGATTTGCGTGGCGTTCGATTTATTAGACGCGAATATTCAATTGTTAATCGCACCGACGACGACGACGACGACCTACACGCATTCCACTGGTGATCCAGGGGATATAGAGGTGGGGTTTGTGGGCTTCTGAAGCGCGTCGAGTATGCCGGCATTGAGCCGATCGTCAGCGAGTAGCAGTGTGTACCTTTCCGTGTGTCCACGTCCGCAGTGACGAAAAATAAACCGGACCTTCCGGAGAGTGTCAAGGTGTTTGGACGTTTAGGTACCGAGCCGCGCTTATGCCACCGATGGGGGGTCTACATGCGCGTGGTTTGATTGAAAATTAATATGCACACATTTTGCATGGCGATAGCCGATCTCGAGACCTGCTTTCGTGCTGGTTTGAGGACAGCTGACAGGTTGATGCAGACTGCCGTGGGGAGGGTGCGATTATGACGCGCGCGCTCGCGCGTTCTTCGAGGAAGTTGGCTCCCGGGTTCGAATGGACTGGTCGGGGCAACCAGTTCACCAGTGGGTGCAATCGGTGCGCGGAGTATTGCTAGATGTGCTAGATACCATGGGTGGTTTTAACTGGTCTTACAGCTTGAATGAAACTTCTGATCGGAAACCGTAGGCGTTCGATGTTATTGTCACGCACTTGGTGGTGAGCTTGAAGCTGAAGTGACCAGCTTAAGGTTTCTTGGAGAAGCGTGATGGCTAGTTGGTTGTAGAGAAACAAAGCAACAGAAACTTTAGTATCTTAATTACATGACAAATCCAATAGAATGTACACTCTCAATTAAGATAGTAAATCAATGCTGAATGAAATACTAACGCTTTATTATTTCTTTTCTTTTCTTTCTCACGTAGGTACGTACAAGAAATGAAATCACAACTAGACACATCAGTTTTGAGCCTTGTAGTGAGTCTTTTCTCTCAGTGTAGTATCTGGTAAAAATATGGGTACAAAATTGATAACCGTCCACTTGAAACTGCCCGCAAGCCACCAACCACAATGACATTCCTCGTTTACGCTTTTGCTAAGAACTTCATCCGGAATCGATGCAGCTCGTAATAACGTAATCTATTTCCGCTTCTCCATCAGCTAACGAGACGGTCGCTCACATGCTCGTATAATTGTACTAATGGCTTCCTTCCGAATGTTTCGAGAACACTCGAGCGATGGAATCGATGCGCAGCAGTGGCAACGTTACGATAAGCCAAGCGCATCAATGGTGATGATGATGACTGTTTTGACAGCGTGCAGTGTAGGTTTCATTCATGAATGGAAGCTTCACCTTTGAGCTGACACACCGGAAGGGTAGATGTATCCGGTAGAGATAACTGTTGTCCATATGCATGGTGCAACAATGTGTTTATGAAAACGTTGGAAAATTAGTGTCATGTCTCTTTGATACGAAGTGCTTTTTTATTGTACGGTTAATAACGGATGACGTTTAACCTGCAATTTGCTAGCCGTATATAGCGTGATCAGGTGCAAAAGCCATTTGAGAACTGCACTCAATGTGTGAAGGTCGCCTTAGCACGTGATGATGTTTGAGTGCTACTTGAATGTAACCAAGTGTTCGCTTGTTCTCAACGTAGATTTTTTGTGTGATCTCTTCTATTTATGTTCAGTTCTAAAGTAGTGAAGAATCCCTTCCATTTTCAACTAATTTCTGGAAAGTTCCCTTAACATTCTAAACAGCTTATGTAGCGTAACAATTTATGTTTAGCTTGAATGTAAGTAAGGCAATATTCCGCCGGAAGTGGTCAAAATTAGAAGCTTTAAATGTTGATAAGCCCTCCTCACAGTGTCACGCATGAGCAAGTTCATGGCGTTATTATTCACCGCCCTTGCTTACCGCATACGAAAGGGATGACACAGCACTCCACAGCACACAGCACTCCAACTCACCGAAGGTGTTTAATGAAGGTCGCCTTGCATCCGAGATTAGACACCAGAACACATGGTCGAAGTTTTGGTTGTTGAGAACAGCAAACCAAACCGCGATTGCGAAGCTATGTTTGTTTAGAGGCAACGCAGAGCCCTTAAGGGCATTGTATCGGCGCAAGTGGTGCAACAGAGCGGAAGGTCAGAAACCACTCGGCTAAATAAGTCGTTTGTAATGTTTACACCACCACCGGAGGCTTTCACGCCCTACGCAAAAGGCCAGCCGTAAAACGCACGGCACGGCTATCAAGTGCGATGTATCTAAGGGTCAAACACTGCTACAATAGACCCTATATGGAGGGCCAATGCCGTGCAAAATGCGATGCGTCAAGCAACGTGTTTTTCGGCGCAGGCTACAATTTCACAATGTTTTCGCTGTTCCTACCACGCTTCACGACGGCCCTTCGGTGGATTGCCGTGGGAAATGACCACCGGAACATGGGCTGGTCGGGAAATCCGGGGTCGTTACGGAGCATGTTTTGTTTTTTCTAGCGATGCGTGAACGATTTTTCGGTGGCTACAGTGGGGGTTGCGATGGGGCAAGGAAAGTAGGAACTAAAGGAGTTTAAAAGTCTAAAGAAAGGGAAATTTTTTTTCACCTCATCATCATCAGCGTGATCATCAAGATTGATACGGAACATCTTGATCGGTGGCCGCAAAACGGTAATGATATTGTGGTTAGTGTAAAGACAATGTCAGCCCGTTCAGGCTGTCCAGAAACGCAATCGGGGTTTTCTTATTAACCCTACTTCTAACCATCTCCTCCTCCTCCACCCCCCCCCTCCCCCCCCACAATACTTCCCAAGCCATTGTATATGAAGCGAGCTTTTATCTCCACGGTAGACCAAAGTCCCAAACAGCAATGGAAGGTGATGGTTTTGTACTATTTTCTCAACCTCTTCTCCATTTCACCTTCGCCTCTTTCTCGACCATTAATTGTGTTACGGCGCAAAGCATTGCGCTACGGTGTTATGGTTGTTGTTTCTGCGTTTATCTATATCGTTGCTTATCCGGTCCGGTGCCTGGACGGGGCTGGGAAACACTTTTACTATCGGTGGGCCCGCACACCACGTGAAGGTCTTAAACACTCGCCGTACTCTCCATTTCGGCGCATCCAGTAGCATTAAACCGCCCGGCAAAATGGGTGAGGAAAATCGAAACAAACAAAGCAAATAAAGCTTAAAATCTTAAATAGGATGATCGTTTATGATAGCTGTTTTGGGAGCTGTTTTGTAATTGCGGAGACTGGCTTCCCTCCAAACGGGGAAGAAATTTGTAAAACATTAACTGATTGTTTCGCTGGATTGTGCACAATTGTTCCCGTTCGCTTTCGTTAAAAGTGGTTCCCCACCCGACATCCGCGATCCCAGGTGACGGTGTGACGGGACAGTGAGAGTGTCGCGTAACAACGTTGATAGTTGGTGGTTACATTCCACGCAAAACATGATCGTTGCCGAGTGAACAGGAGGATCACTTCGTTTAGGATGTGTATCTTGCACACGAAATGGAGCAGCCTCACTTTAGATGGGAGGACAATCATACTCAACCTCGCTTATTTGTAGTCATTATGCAGAGACAGTGATGAAATTTTTGTTTGAAGACGGTCGGAGATCATCACTGTGTGTCACCTGGCTGTACCATCCACCCTGTGGTGGGTGAAATGGCAAGCCTTCTTTACGACGACCGCACATCAGATAACATCCATCATTTGGCCGCGTCTGTCATGGATATTGTGTTTTATTACCGCCGGGGCCGGTTGGGTCATTCGGTTCGGGTGATGCGATTGCGCTTACACAATCGGCGGGTGAAGCGAGAAGTTGGTTGGTTTTATATACAGTTTTTTTCAGTGCAACGGTCCATAATGAGTGTTTGCTAACTTGCGGGGTAGTTAAAGATGATTGCCCAAATGTGCTGACGGTGGACTTGTGGACGGCATAATGCAGTGCAAACATGAATAAATCCTTGAACCGGGGTGTAATTTGCTACACGAAACCGCAAAGTTCTCGTCGTTTTTATTTTATTTTAATGTGGCAAGCAATGAGTTTGATCATCTGTGGTCGGGGAAGACTTTGCACGGTTTGCTTACATAACCATTACCTTAACGGTCACTTAAGAATGTTTATTATTGTTTAGAGTATTGATAAAAGAAGAAAAATTTGCTCAAACTTTAGAATAAATTTGACAGAATTAACACACTTTTGTGCATACCTAAAAACTGGCGAGTTGAACATGAAGGAAGATAAAAAAAATCTTGTTTTCGAGCTGTTATGCTACGGAAATCATAAAGAATCGCTGGCTAATTTTTGTTTTGAATTGGTTATCAACAATAAATTAACAAGCTGTTAGAAAAAAGTTATAATCAATTTAAATTTTTGCTCGCTGTTTCCCTTTGTCCGTACCGAAAAAGATATTTAGAAAAAAGGGAAAAAGATAAAGCCCCTTTTTAAAGTTCGCCTCAAATCTAGGTCACTCCGAGAATCTTCCCTATTTTCGCTTGAGCTCATGCAAAACGGAATTGAAGAGAAGGATGAAGATAAGGAACAGTTGACTAAACGAACCCAACCTAAAAAGGCTCTTCTCTATGAAAGATTGAGATCATACGAAAATAAATATATTTACGAGTATCGGAAGTCGGTGCCGGTGCCCTAGCTATCAACTGGCAATTATAGATCGTTAAGCAACTCGGCCATCCTCGGAATTTCGGGAATTCAATCCGATATTGGCACGAAATTATGATACTTTGGAGATGGAATAGGCCGAAATGTGGATGTGTTTCGCATGCCTACCATTCGGTCGCCGGTGGCGTATGATTAGTTCCAGTTATCGACCTGAACCCTGAGGGTTCTCTAACATCACCTTGAAACATGAGACATCTGTTACTGCGAAAATACAGCCAAAGGTTTGTTCCGTCCGCGGGTTGCCTTCACGTTGCTGGAATTAATTATTCCAGTGGATTGATGTGAAAAATGGCGAAAATTTGGGGATCGTAAGGTGAATTTTGTTAGTGGGTCGAACGCCTATGTGTCCGTTATATTTATGACTATGACATCCGGATTTGGCGTCATGCCGCACGCGGTGTACAATATTGCGGTGATCGAATGAATTATGGCAAAAATGACCCGAAAGAAGGTGCCATGTGACCTAGAAAAGCAGTAAAAATTGTAGATCATTTCGTACGACCACCGTATCTCGGTTCATTTACATTCTTCTCTTGGAAGATATAATTCCCTTTAATGATCGTGAAAAGCAACAAAAACACCAAACACACGAAGTGGCAAATAATCGCACGCTCTCCATCATTTGTAGCCCGCTTCGAATGGTTATAAATTACGCCATGCTAGCAACAAATCTCGTGTTCGCGATCGTGTGCCAATATTCCGATACTCGAACATATGACATCACACACGTATGATGGCCGGGTGGCTCATTAGCCGGTTCACTCGCCGGTTCGAACCTGGCCGACGGAATAATTAAATATTTCTCTCCCATACGCGCACCGTTCGAACTCTGCAACACTGTCAATGATGCAGATTGACGCAAATCACCGTGCCACCGTATCACGACACGAAATGGTGGAACCGCGGCTGAGTCCAAGCCAAATGCAGCCGAGAGATTATCTTCTATCACCACCGGGATACTAATTGCAACATGCATGAGCCAGGGTAACGATGGGGCAATCCTATAAGTACTGTTTAAGATGTAACGCGCTGGGCAATAAAATAAAACTTCGCTGTCGCGCTGTGCTGCTCAGTCTCAGTCTCTCGATGTAGCAATCGAAACGATAAGAGATCATGCTCGTGTGTGTGTGTGATTGTTTCGTGATTCTAGCGCTGGGAAAGGGACCCCAAGACAGGACACCCGCGGGATAGCGGCGGCATTATTCCGTTAGCCGGGAGTTCCCGCGGTGTTGCACCCGTTGGAACAGCCCTATTCGATATGTAGTAACCGAGTCGAGTCTGCAGTTGCTTCGGTTGAACAGGGGTGTTTTCGAGGGGTTAGGGAATAATCTAGGAAATTACGCCAACAACCGGCACGTCCCGGGAGCTAGAAGCTTAGACAAGCCCGTCCGAGATCCGTCTCCGGAGGACGTCGTGGCGTCGGGCGAGAGTTCATCGGTGGGGTCCAATCTGATGAGGTTTGCAACGTAGTACGAAGTAGCTACAAAACTACCGCCGAAGCCAGCCGGGGTCGGGACCAGAACGGGGATCGAACGGAGAGGCATGGCGAAATTACTTCCAACGATGCAGTAATGATGTAATACATTAATTTTCATCGATTAATCCTCTCGTCCTTGTCGGTCTCGCTCGCGGTCTCGGTCTGCTGCCATTCGGGGACTGGTGTAGCGCCCGGCATTACCCAAGAGCACCCATACTTCCTGCATGTTCACGTAACTGATGATCGTGCATCAGTCCCTTGTCGGGCTTAGAAATCGAAGAATTCGACCCCGTACACACGTGTGAATGGAGAGCCTCTGAAGCCATTTGTTAGAACAATTAATGATCGGGCTTAAGCGGATGGTTCGCCTGTTTTGATGAAGCTTTGTTGAGAAGTTCAGCCGTGTTCGTATGTTTAGGGTGGCCACAGCTTCGCGTACCGACATCAGCAGCAGCATTCCACCGTAAGAAATGTTCTTCACCACTTCGCCTCGCTTATCGACGTTCATCGCGTCGATGTGCCAAGTGTCGAACGGGATAACCGTTGGCCAAGGGTCGCTAAGGTCCGTTCAAAGGTTTCATAATTACTGACCATCTATTAGGCGCCCGGACAAATAATGACGACTATGACTCAAGTCGAGTGTAAAAAATGACACTAATGACAGAGAGATCTTTTGTGTGTTTGTGTGGTGCCGTGTTTTGTTCCTTGTGGATGCAATGTGTCGAACTGCTTGACAGCTCGCTGGTGCCATTTGTCAAAAAAAGAAAAGAAAAAATATTACAATCAGACACACACACACACACACACGTACGCGGAAGCACTCACCTCCAGACGGGATGGCTACTTTCTTTAGCAATGATGCAGCAAAGAGCTACCGTACCGCAGCGCAACACCATCATCAGTGGCACCTTTCAATTCTGCAAGCTGATCTGACCATTTGCAGGCCGGCCAGCGCCAATCCTTTCCAACTCGAAAGGGTGCCGATTAAAGGAACTACCGTTCATTCCTGTTTGTTCTTCTTCTTGCCGCTGTGTACTGTCCGCTGCAGGGCGACCATTCTGGACGGGAAGAACGTTCGTGCAGATTCATCGATTCATTAACCCAGAAAAAGTTGGGCCCTCTAGCTCCCGGCAGGCATGCAGGATTCTTTAGCCAGCTTTGTTTAGTCTCCAGGGCTCACCGGGTCATCGGTGCGGGTTTTTTTTTGCGAACCGCGCCCTTCTAACGCGCTGGAATGCCAGAGCGCCACACAAACGGACCCGGTAATTGCCTACCGGGATTACGGGGTTCGCCTCGTCGCTCCCAGCTGGAAGCCTTCGTTCGGGTGCGGGTTGAGTACGGTCAGGTTGCGTTTCTTGGGGGATGTGCAAAACAAAACCGAAAAACAAAACAACAACAAAAAAAGTGTACCATGATCTGCAACGAATTCCACAGGTGGTTGTGCTGCTGTGCCACCATGCCCGGGCTCTGCTGGGTAAAAGCAATTTAAAAGCATGAGTTTTATCGTTGCTTGTCACGTGACCGTCCCGAAGGCCCAAAGGCTCGGGCCGATAAAGAGAGCGTTACGTCGCAAGTGCACACACAGGAGCTCAAGAATTCTCGAACGGGGTAGAGCCAAGCGCAACTGACATCGGCACGTGAAAGGCGTTGTACGCTAGTAGTACGCGCGCGCTCGGTAATCCACTGCCTGAAGATAATCCAATAATCGATCGGTGCACACGTAAGCTGATGGAGCTTTTCTAGCTCTAGTGAAAAAAAAACTTCTTAAAGAATAATTTACTTACCGTCGTTTAATCCACTTTTCACGCTACATTACGATCCTGTTGCACAACAAGCTTCCGGAAGGCACACTCGTTTGCTGTGAGCCTTCTCTTGCATAAAACCTACGCGAACCGTAACCTTAAACGACGTAAATTTTATTTTGAAGATTTTAATCTTATTAGCTACTAATTCTTACACTCTAGACTCACTTATTACGTCGTGCACAAAAGACGCTTCCCGGTTGAAGCGTTAAAGCTGCCAACCTGTTGGAAAGACTTCAGTAAAGTTGGACGCATTTACCGCCTAAAAATGTAAATTCCATTGTTGCTCTTCCGTAGTTCTTCTTTCGGGGAGTGTCATTAACAACGACGTACAGGCACACCTAGCGCGTCTTTGTGGCACCGTTCGTGCATCATTATCGTGCCGCATCGTACGGAGGTGTCATTCTGCTGTCAAAATTTACATTTGTCGCTCGTTATGGCACGCACGGGTACTGGCGGTTGTCAGGGTGTATTCGACACGTTCTTATCACGGTCGAACGAAACCTGGTGGGCATAGACCCGATTCTTATCGGAACGGTAAGACGGCAAGCCATTCCACAAGAACATGGTGTGGAGTGTTTGCGACGATGCGGTCCTGAACCGTACTGATGGTGTAATAAATTAATGTTTTATTTGTTCTATCAACAACACACCTGCTAGATGCACGACGTGGCGTGGGTTGAAGCATATCAAAGGGTAGGCGTTTACTAGTCACAGAAAATATAAAAAAAAGAATTGGATCGAATGACATGATCGATGAACTTATCTAGTGTAAGATAGATGGAGGAAGCTACAGGACAGGCGTTCCGTTTGCTTTGCGGAAGCTCCAAACGCACATTCCGATCGGCAGTAAAAAAACACAGGGTAAACAAAGCATAATAAATCGGTCTGTACGATTACAGGCGCGCCTGTGCTTATGCAACAACCACTCGAACCGTCACGGTGTCGAAAAGAAGACAATTTAGATAAACTAGCTGTAGTGCGTCTGGGGCAAGCTTGTTATATTTACAGGGCGGGTTTTTAGTGTTGTTTCCCATTACTCGTTTTTCCTCATCTCAATCGGTAGTGTCCAAGATAGACATATTGTATCGTAAATATTTGACACTTTTGAACGAATTTACATCGCCCATTTTCATAGCTCTCGAGGTGCGTGATGCAACCGACTTATGATTATATTAGTGGATTCGTAGGTGTGGTGACCGATGCTGGCTTCTCCGTTCGTGTGGCACGATCGGTTGAAGGTTGGGCTTGACAAAGAAAGTGATATTTCATGTTCGCTCTTTCGAAGACGATAATTTATCACTTAGAAAACTATGGTGCGCTATGAAAGTGTGAGCAGAGCTGAAGAGAGCGTTTGCATGCAAGAAGAAATCCTGATTGATGTATGTATCTTCGGAAGACAATTAAGCGATAGGCAGACGTGTAGGCTTCCGGATCGAATTGGATTACATGGGCTTACCCTTGAGCGTGGTAAAAATCTAGCCGGAAGGGAGCTGTACAATATCATCACCGATCCTTAATTCCTTGTTCGAACATCAAAACAAGACGAAACACCGAAACCACTCCTGCAAAACATCGCATACGATGCTGAAGGATAAGGATTTTTATCTTAAACAAGCCTCAACGAGGATCGGAAACAGGCGGCTATAATTTAAAGAGCAAGCTCCTTGAGGCACCTTGCCTAACTGCTAGGGTTTCATCCAGCTTCCTTTTCTCCGGGATCATTCGATCAACCACGGGCCAAAGACCATCAAACCTGAAGAAGCAACGTAATAATGAAAGAAGGAAAAAAAAGGCTTCATTATCTCCCAGAACGAAACTATTCAGCGTGCGCTGGTGTGCTGTGCGTTTAGAGATAGAGATCGATTCGAGAAAAAAAACCGAACCGTCAAGGGCGTAGGGTTCCCTGATCGAACGCCAACGGCGGGTATAGAATGAAATCCAGAATTGGGTCCGCCGAAAAGCCTTCCCAAAACCTGTTCCCCCACCATTTGCGGCACACCTCACTGCTCGAGCAAACGAGTTCGTGTGTGCCACGCCGAACGTGTAGGACGCAAAACAGACTGTCCCGGAGTAGCCCGTTTGATTGAGTATTAATTATAGAACAGTCTTCGGGAGTGGCGTCGTCGACATTGGTCCATGCGTCGGATTTTCGTCGTCATCATACGTTTTTTTTTTTGTGTGTTCCCATTGCCCGCGGTCGGGAAAATTCGATCGGTGATTGCTTGAATGCATGGTAAATTTATCGTAAAATTATTCCTAGTTCTTCCCACAATCATTGCTCGTTGAGGCTGTGTTGAGGATCATGCGTGCTGAAGAGATTACAGCCCAAAACAGCCCATTCTCGCTGTCTCTTTGTTTGGCTCACAGTGTGCTTGATTTTTTGCTTTGTTTATGTTACTTGCCCTGATTAGACGCAGTAGAAAATTTCTCTTTGCATCTCGTCTCCACTAGAACGTTGGTGCTTTTTTATGTTTGGGTCAGAATAATCAGTTCAAATTTTGTTAATCGATTTAAAATTCTTTTCCCTCTCGTCCCAAAGGCTCCGAATGCCAGCTGGTTAGCGTACAACTGTTGTAAACGGACGACATACTGAACAATGAACCGGACCCAGAAAAACACTCACATGATCAATTAACTTTAAAGATCAAGCGCAATCATTCTCTGCTAAAGATTGAATAGGCTACGTCAACTGGGAGCTTTGTTTTTGTGCGTACGAGAGAAAGAGGAACGCAAAATTCATGTTTCTCTAGCATCCAGAAATAGTGTTGGCGTGCTTGTAAGGTGTTGTTTCGTGACGGACAACACGTACGCAGAAAGAGACCATTAAACAAGCAGGTTCATGGGTCCTAGAAGCTGAAGAAACCGTCGTTAACTCTTCGTTCGTCATCGTCATTATGAGCGCGGGTGCAGGTGCCGGCAGAACCAGAAGCGTTTCGCGGATCCTTCCCAAACGCAGACGCACAGCAGCACAGAAACAGGGACGACTTACAATATGTGTCGTTGCGGTTACGATTTCGATCGAACATAGATTTTCGGCCGTTCCCAGTTCGAGGTGCGCTCGGAGGAATAGTTTCTATTTCATTTTTTCTTTCCTTTTTTTCCCAGTTTATTTCTATTCCATCGATCGACTTGTTTCTCCCGATCGTCAATGATTTGCTAGATTATTAGCTTAAGAAGGAGGAGATCTTTCCGTCTCCCGAGACTGTAATCGCAGGCAGTGGTGGAATCTTCTTCAAGGGCTTTCGGAGTTTTCGGAACCTGAAGAAGTGTATCGTAAATTACACGATGATGATGATGATGATGATGGGAGAGTTTTGCTGTTGTTGTTGTTGTTATGTCTCCCTATTTCGTGTTATTCCTTTCTAACGTGCGTTGGAGAAGGAAGGAAGGATTCTTTGGGAAAAAACCGGGAATGCTCGATTCGGCGTTTGATCCGGCCCAGTTTGAACGTTAAGGCGTCTAGAGGCGGAGAACTTGAATATACTGAACAATGAACCGGACCCAGAAAAACACTCACATGATCAATTAACTTTAAAGATCAAGCGAAATCATTCTCTGCTTAAGATTGAATAGGCTACGTCAACTGTGAGCTTTGTTTTTGTGCGTACGAGAGAAAGAGGAACGCAAAATTCTTGTTTCTCTAGCATCTAGAAATAGTGTTGGCGTGCTTGTAAGGTGTTGTTTCGTGACGGACAACACGTACGCAGAAAGAGACCATTAAACAAGCAGGTTCATGGGTCCTAGAAGCTGAAGAAACCGTCGTTAACTCTTCGTTCGTCATCGTCATTATGAGCGCGGGTGCAGGTGCCGGCAGAACCAGAAGCGTTTCGCGGATCCTTCCCAAACGCAGACGCACAGCAGCACAGAAACAGGGACGACTTACAATATGTGTCGTTGCGGTTACGATTCCGATCGAACATAGATTTTCGGCCGTTCCCAGTTCGGGGTGCGCTCGGTGGAATAGTTTCTATTTCATTTTCTCTTTCCATTTTTTCCCAGTTTATTTCTATTCCATCGATCGACTTGTTTCTCCCGATCGTCAATGATTTGCTAGATTATTAGCTTAAGAAGGAGGAGATCTTTCCGTCTCCCGAGACTGTAATCGCAGGCAGTGGTGGAATCTTCTTCAAGGGCTTTCGGAGTTTTCGGAACCTGAAGAAGTGTATCGTAAATTACACGATGATGATGATGATGATGATGGGAGAGTTTTGCTGTTGTTGTTGTTGTTATGTCTCCCTATTTCGTGTTATTCCTTTCTAACGTGCGTTGGAGAAGGAAGGAAGGATTCTTTGGGAAAAAACCGGGAATGCTCGATTCGGCGTTTGATCCGGCCCAGTTTGAACGTTAAGGCGTCTAGAGGCGGAGAACTTGAATAAGGAAAAAAGTGGGAATCGTTAGTGAGACCCTGAAACTAGCCTCGGGATGATCTTGTGTGAAGAGTGGAGGAAGTGGAACAAGGAAGGGGGAATGAAATAGATTATCGAAGAAAAAACCAAATCTTCGACCGGGCCCAAACCTGTGCGTGCCCTGGGATGGCTATTCTTCGGCGCTTGACCGTGATGCTGGAACTCGTACGCAGCGTAGTGGTCAGGTCGGTTCTGGGTGGAACAGGTGAAATTTCATCACCAACAACAGGCTACGGCGAGATGAGCTATCGACGCGGGTAAACGGGTGGTTGAACTTTCTCCTAATGAGGTGTTGACCTAGAACCCACTTTCTCTGCACATGGTCTGCCGAGGAGGCGCACCAACTAGCCGTTCGTTTTCTGAGGCCTGAACCATCTGAATGCTGTTTGTCAAGGTTTTTTTGAGATTCGAGTAGAATATAGATTTATTTAATTAAGCTTTATCAACTTTTGTTAGCTTTCAAACTCATGTTTTTCGTAACTGTCAAATTTATAATTCCAATAACATAACAAAGTCAGCACAATAAGTACCCACAAGTGCCATATTCCATAATACTTCCCCATTTACGATCGATTGCTGCTGCTTTGCACCAAATGTAGGGACCGTTGCATAAGATTTTGCTAGCAGTATTTCCCCAGTTATGCTTTTGTACTGATGGCTTTCCGTTTTTTTTTCTCTTCTTTCTCTTCCTTCCATCGGCAGGTATGTAACATTGGCAAATCTGTGCGGTGGCACACCAACCCACAACATCCGAGCGGGCAAATCGAACGAAGAAAATAACAACAACGACGGACACCACAATTGGCGCGCTACCCATTGCGCGTGATTTTGGGCCCCGTGGTGTACGGGTAACTGATTTCGGGCCGTTTACATAATGCCCGAGGGCTCGAGCGCGACTAAGCAACGGAACTAATCGTTTTCACTTTTGCCACCGCAACTTGGCCAAAAGGTGGCGAGGGCAGGTGTGAGGAGGGGGCGGGGGGAGGCAGAATTGGAGAAGCAAATGCACTCGGATTCACGGATGAACTAACTTTAATTTAGCTCCTTTCTCCTATCGCCGATACGATTTTTCACACCACCCGTTCGTATTGGGGGCTCTACACCTTCGCGTTCGTGGCTTATGCTTCCGGAAAACGAAGTACGCGAAAAGGATACGAATTACGTATCTGTGCAACGTAAATGGTGTAACAACCGATCCGGGCCACTGTGTAAGAGAGTGTGTTGCTGAATTTAATGAAGAAAAAAAACAGGAAAAAAACCTAGGCAAATATTAAAAATTGCACACGAAATTGAAGCGTTGCGCGAATGTAAAGCCGTGCATCGTGCACGTGGCGGTACCATTTTGCCTTGGTATGGTGGCTACATCCAAACGGCGAGGTTGTACACCTCTACTATGTTTAAATGCGCGTTTTTCACATTTTCATATTTGGCACAGGGCGTTTTTTCGGCTACTCTTTTGAGCGAGGAATTTTTGCCGATCGATCGTGTACTTTCACTTTATGTGCATTGCATACACGTGCAAACGTTAATAATGAAAGAGCGCACACGGACGGCTCGGCTGGGCTCGGTAATCGAAACCGCTGAAACAATGCTGAAAGGGACGTAGAGCTTAGCATTCGAAACGGTTAGGTTTAGTAGCTCAGGGAGTGCTTCAAAAATTAATAAACGAATCGTCGTTGTCGTTGCAGTTAAGCGACGAAGACAGCACCGTTTTTGTGTGCAATATGAAAAACGACGGCTGAAAAACGCGGAGGGAAACATTGCGTGAAGGTATACCGGGGAGAGTCATCTGTCTTATCGCAGACCAATCACTCACTTTCCCACTGCTGCAAAGCAGCTGATGGTGGTTTTGTAAGCAATCCGTCCGTTGTACGTTCAGTAGCAGAATTAAAAGTCTCGCTCGTAGACACTGGATAAATGGGTGGCACGTGGAGATGATGGTAAGGGCTCCGATACGATGCGGGGAGGAAAATTAAAATAAAACCAGTAATAAGGCACACGCCGTATGGTTTTTTTTTTGCTGAGCCGAACGGTTTAATGGTTTTTCTCCCTTCCCGAACATGTGGCTGTGTTTTCAAGCGATCGAGCGAACGGGAGTGAAATTAAAGAAAAATGAACCGACATGACTAAGAGATGCATTTTTTCTTTCTGGTCTTTTTTTTCTTCTAGTGTTTGTTGCGTTTCGTTCACTGAGACTAAACGTAACGGGTACGAGTGCAGTTTAGTACTGTTAAACGGGCGTAACGATTCTCCTTTCTGTAGAAGAAAAAAAAACCCACCCATCTCGGCATTTTTCTGCAATCGATCTCGATCGCTGCACAAACGGTACTGAGGCGCAGCATTAGTGCACTGCACCGTCCGCTAATTATTTAATTCGTTTTTCAGCTGATAATCGATCATTCGATGGAGGTGTAATTATCGAGGGTATCGGTAGTATCGGATAGAAAGTATCCGAGTACCCCTAAGTGAATGGTTTGAAGGTTGTGGGTGGCATCAGTAACAGGGATCGTTTCGGCCAGAGGAGCTCAGTTTAGTAGAAGCATTTCCATTTCACGCTACGCAATCACAATGAAAGGGGGGAACCTCTTCAGTTCCCTTTATTGCCAATCACGCTACGTACGCCGGTCGATCGATCGGTCCTTTATCGATGGGGTCGTGATCGATAGGGAGGTGAAGGATGGCACAATCAAGATCATGCTGCTTATCGGGAGCGGTAGCAAACTGCAACAACACCATTGATACGAAACCCGATCGATTGTGATGTATGAGGTTGAGGTCTTTACCTTCCTTACTGCCTTGCCTTTCTCTGTTGGCGATTGGCGCGTTCGAAGGAATGCAACATATCTCGAGCAGCATAAATAAGCGGCAGACGCAAACCTGAAGCCAAAGCAGAAGCGATTGTCGGCCGGGCTATGTAGGGGCAAAGCAAGAAAATGACGACGTAACGTTCTTGTCGTACCGTACCGCATTGGTGCCTTACTTGCTTGCTTGGGCACACCCGGCCGACCGAACCGTCTGAGTGAGGCGACTGTTGGGCTGGGTGTGTATGATTGTTCACCGGATTGGGTTGTTACTGTTTCCATATGCTGGCTGGAAGATTTATGATGCAGAAGTATTATTGCCCGATATTGAGCGGACTATAAACAAAGTTGGGTAAATATTTACTGTCGCTTGAGAGTGGTTTTAATTGTGAAAAAGTGTTTCGTTATTTAAATTGTGTATTAACTTTATAACCATTTGCTTGGAGAGTTCATAAATGCGAAATTAACTTACTTGCTCAACATACTCTCTCGTCCTCTTTTTTAGTCGAAAGGAGTCTCTTTCAGGTTGTTGATTTATTTATGATCTTACCATGACGACTCTATTCGGAACGGTAACGGGTCTTGCGTATCGAACTGGACATTCTAGTTACAATTTTCCAGTTTTCCGTTCCCGTCTCTGCCAACCCAGTGCTGTCCCCCCCTGTTAGATTGCTCGATTATTTTAAAACCAATATTAGAGCTTAAGACCGCTCCGGAGGCTTAAAACGATGCGATGGTCTCCGCTCCGTGCATGCTTCAACGGACGCGCACGAAGACCGCGAGATGCGTGCCGTGCGCAAGTGCGCTTATGGTACCCGCAGTAATTAAACCAAATACATACACTTCCTACCGCAAACCGATCTAGATCGTGCTTGTGAGATCCCGGCATTTGCCGGAATTTGACAAAACGGACATGCAACGGGGCTGGCAGAAGACGTCTAGTTGCTTCAGCTATACGGCGTTGGTTAACGGTTTGTTGCTCTTTTTTTTTTGTTTTTCGTAAATGGAAAGACTACCCAACCTGGCCGTCGGTCGGGGAAAACTCAACTGGCGAGAGGAACGGTATAAGAAAACCTGACCGGAAAATGTCACGCTGCAGCACACGAAGGGGCCAGCAATTGGGGCCTGCACTCGTCGGCGGTTTGAGTGAGTGCAGTGTATGTTTTGCCTCTATTTTTAGCAACCGAAAGCGAAAGATGGCCCCCGGGGGTTTTGTGATGCACTCGTCGTAACGGTGTTGTAAAGGAAATTTACTTGACGGGTTGGAAAATGTTAAGCTGTGATTTTTCGCCGCCACACATACACACGCTGTTTGTGAATTCAGGCGTAAAAGTGTTTCAATCACCACTCCAATGTTGTGCATTGCTATTTGCCCGGGCACTGCTGCAATTCCATCCCATACGAAGGATGATGGTGCAATTTGGCCGCCCATGTGCTAGGCCTACGGAAAATCTATTTTCGCGTAGAATCGTTCCCGGGGAAACATTCGTACCGTTGGCAAAGGGAACAGCACAAGGCCCCCGTTTGGAGCCGATGAGTCACGGTGCGAGACGATGGAAAGCCGCCTTAGAAAGCGTGTGGTTTTGCGGACACACCGTATGGAGATGACCATTTCCATTTGTCGGAGAGCTAGTAAATTTGTCATCGGCGATTTGGGAATGTTTCGCATCGCTGGTTAAGTGATGTTTTGGTTCGTAAATCTTTCGTCCGAGAGCGAAAGCGATTTGCAATCGTGCTTGATGGTGTAATGAGTTGTTGGTTGTGCTTGAGAATTTAAGAACTGGTGTGCTATTTGAGAACTGGGTACCAGTTAATACTTTCTTGACTTATTGCCCCTTTGTCACTGGCAGATTCATTTGTAACACATTGTAACGCTTCTGTTTTCAGACATTTCGATATGAAGTCGAAAATAGATAAAAATTATGTTTGATTAATTTTAATGATCAAAAAATTAGGGCGATCATGAGTCATGAAACAAAAAGCAATGTTGTTACCTGTTCATTTTTGTTATGCTTTTGTTTCAGACTTTTTCGGACAGGCAGTCAACTATATTTGACAAGTACAACCTAGCACCTTCTTTTAGCTTAATATCGTTATTGAAATTCCTACCATCAATTTCTCAAGCGTTATAAACTCACCGATTGTTTTCTTATAGAAATAAAAATCCTTCTTCCAAGATACTTACCATAGCCTTCAAACACCAAAATAACTGCACTCTGGTTTGTGTTTGACGGTAACGGACCCGGTCAAGGTTAGATAGATACCTCACAAACGCAAACCCAGACGGAAACTCACGCGGGAACACAGGCAAGCGTTACCTCGTTGCAATTCCCGAGGTGTGCCCGCACAGATTCTCGATCGTGCAGCGAAAAAGTGAGCGTTTTTTGGTTTCTTTTTCGCTTTTGGCATGCTTCAGCCTAGCCCTGCACGGGGTGCAGTGAGAGCATCGGTGCGCATTAAAAAACCAAACGCGAAACGAAACAACAACAAAATCGCAATCACACACAGCACACTAGAACTGAAGGGACTAGCACGGCCGGACGCTTCAAACGAACGCCGTTCCGGTAGAAACGGTAGCAGAAAACGGTGGCAGATTTGCATCACTCACACCAACTCGGGGCCAGTTACGATGCATTCGAGCATGAGCGGTAAGGAAAGGATGATTACGTTTCGTGATCGTTGCCTGCCTACCTGCTGATTATGTGGTGCCAGCTCGGTAGCAAACCATCATCGTTTCGGAACCGTTTGGCCAAAGAACGTCCGTGAAAGAAAGTGATCCAAACGAACGCTGAGAACGTTCGGTCCATGGGGTAGGTTTTTCATCTGCATTGCATCACCTTCCGAGTTTATCCATCGTATTGCTTCGATTGCGGCTAATTGCATTCATGGCTGGGTGCAATTTTCGTTGGATGGAGGCACTGGAGGTTCCCGTTTTCCTTTGCATATTGCTTCCCAAACTGGAAGAAAGTGTCAGAAACGATCTTCATACACCGCAATGAGGGAAAAGGGCTGATGATTTGCACTTCACCCATATTTTGTTTGTTTCATCTCGCTTGATGGAAGCGCTTCCTCGGTTCTCGAGCCCTCGGTTATGGATGTGGCGGAAGATTGCCGAGAGTTTGGAAATACGATCGCTTTAGCCTACATTGTAGTAGTGTATTGGCGCAACCCACCACCACCCCATCCTCCCACACGATAGGATGGTGGAGCAGGGGTGTGTTTGAAATCGATACCGCACTCGAGTACGATTTCCACACACTTACGGTCCGTTGTTGCGCAAGTGGAACGATGAGACGACGCGCAGGCCGCGAATATGAATGAGATTGGTTCGATCGGTACCGCATCGCGTTAGGGTTTTCTCTTCCCCTAGACCGGCCTAGATAGCCGCACACTCTTGATCGGTGATCTCGATCCAACCCACCGGGATCGTTCGAATGATCCGATGTCGATGTGACAAACAGCCGTCCGCCAACGTCAACCGGGCAGATGGAAACTGGGTGAAAAGTATCGATTTTGGTTCGGTTCGGAGGGAAGCATTTGTACGCTTTTCCTTTGCGATAGCAACTGTGATGTTTGTCGGGCGGCCGGCCAGCATTGCACATGTGCGACAACATGTGTTTCTGGTATGTTTATGTTTATGCTGCGAGCTGCAAACGCTGTGTCTTGGGGCCTGGTCCCCGGACCGTCATCGCATCGGCCGTCATTCGTATGCGAATGTGTTGTACGCTTTCTGTACACGCTTCACTACTTCCTGATGGTGTGCGGGAGTTGCGCCGGATTGGCCGTCGATGGGGAGCGGCGGCAATGGGAACATGCTACGGAGCCGTCACTAAACATATATAGGTCATGTTTGCCCAGCGCAGCATAATAAATTGTGAAGCTCGTACATTGCGTTGGACGCATACATGGATGTTTTAGCGTATGTCTCTGTGCCGTGTGTTGGTGGCAGAGAGAAAAAGTAAGAACAAATAGAAATGGTGCACAATGTTGATACAAATTTCCTTTCACAAAGAAAACAAAAAAAACGCTTAAGAGCTGTACGAGCGCATGCAAGAAATCATTCTTTGGACAAGTGTTGCGAATGTGCAAATTAATCAAATCCACGTGCTGCGACGACAGGGAAGAAAGCCAGCTGAATACCCCAGACCGCGAGTGTCACGATATGATCGATGATTTCCAAGAATAAAAATATCCAGAACCAACTGGCCGTCGAGCGACAAACGAGGTTCCGAGAAGTCGCAAAACTGTTTATTACTTCTCATCAACGCAATCTCTCGTCAGGATGGGGATGGATTTTATGCTTATGGTTTATTTGTTTGCCGTGCGGGCAACGCGGTATTAAATACGTAATTCGTTGGAATCGGAATGTTCTAATTGTACGCCACCACCATCGCCACGAGACCACAATATCCGTCCACCAAGGTCTGGTTCTGCGTCTTGTGTGGGCTGTCTGGCAAAAAAAAGCTGGCAGACAAAATGCTGCTAGAAAGTAAACGAAACACAGCTTATAAATCATATTTTCTAAACACCCGAGATTCAGTAAACGAGAATACTTGGGTTCCACCTATGTACGGTTATCCCTTGGCTGGCGTTGAATCCACACGAGACACACGTGACACGTGAGTGTACGCAACCGACGAGAAAGATTTATAGTCGAGCTCGTATCTCTTCCCTTCAATGTATCATCTACTGCTCGCGTTTTTTGGCCAACAAAACGACGAATTACGGTAGCCATTATGAAGCGGACAGAAGGGTGAAGAGAGGTCCCCAGGTCCGTCAGTGTAGCATCCGTCTTAGGCTCATATTCCAACGCGACATTCATCTTCTTTCCGTGATTCAATTCTTGAACAAGCAACTCCGGTTGCGTTTCACCTTCTTACCAAATAGCCACAGGGGACCTAGAGAAGGAAGAGGATTCCGAGGTTAAAATATCTTCATCACCCACAGCATCATTACGCTGTGTGCGGCTCTAGCTGGCGGAATGTTGACTAGGAATGGAATTTAATCGAGCACTGATTGTTTTCCCCCGTTTTTTTGGGGGATGCTCTTGTGTATGTGAGCTTCTGCTTCTGAAGATTTGATTTCATCTAGCCGGGGAGTCGAGCTATTCGTTTTGAGAGTTCCCATTTACGCTTTGCGCGATCCGATCGTCTGCGGTAGATTTGAAGGAGAGGAAGATCGACTAAACACGCGAAAGTGAAGAAACGATGGCACATGTGCGGTCCTCCAGTGGAGGTTTCTTGTAAGAAATAAAACTTTAATGGGATACGATATGCCAGTTGTTGAAAATTGTTTTTTCGAGAGTTGTTTGTTTGTTTTTTTTTTTGGTATGTGTGGACCAAAACACACAGCTTGCGGGTGAGGAGCTTGCGATAGAAAGGGAAAGGTTGTGTGCGCACACAGCACCGTACCCTCCTGATGTGAAGTTGCGATTCGGTGTGCTCGTTTGTTATTTTCGTCGGCGTTTTGTTTTTTTGCGTAATTTTATTGGATATTTTTTGTTTCTTTTATTACCCACCTAACGAAAAACGAAAAAAAAACATCAAGAATCATCAGAGTTTCTTTAAAAGGGTTTCCCCTTTCCATCACAAAACGATCGCCGTGAAGTGGAGCTTCCGAATGTCAAAAGTCTTTGAACCTTCGGGGCGGTAGTGGTGTTCGCCCAAGGTCAATGGTAATTAGCAAAAACTTGACGAAATTAAAGCAACGTCACAGCACACGCAGCTGAAGAGCGGGAAGATCTTGCTCAAAGAAAGTGATTAGAACTTGCCCCGGGATGTACGATGAAGCTGTTGCTGTTGGTCGTCTCGTTTCAACAACGTCCAATTATAATGACCTACGGGCCGGACGTTCCTGGCGGACAACTTCTCAAACGACTGTCATCCGAAACCACCGTACCCCGCATCAGCACAAGTACACGTTCGCATCAATTATGGTTCCTCACATTTCATGCGATAAATCGGGAAAATCTACACGATCTACATGATAGATGCTATCTTCGTAGCGATCAGATGCGTGTCCCTCCAAGTGGTGTACGCAGCCCAAGGGGCCGACACACGGGATGCGATTCACCCCCCCGGGGGACCGTTAAGGATGTGGGAACCCGTTTTGGGGCCAGGCTCAATTGCCCGCCTATTTCGCCCGGTAAGGGCAACGGACTTGTTTGCACATATTTGACTGTCATCTGTCATCGGTCATCGGGGGTGAAATGGTTGGACATTGGTCGATATTCTTTCTGTCGATCGTCGCATAGGCACATCGTAAATATGTCGTTTCTGGCTGGAAACGAACGCACCCGTTATCGGATTTTTCCGATCGATCGATTGATGTGCAGCGATCGATGCCGGGCATCCCCCGGACCGTTCGGGAGAATGCGAGGGTAAATTGGTCTATCAATGTTTGCCCTCCCTCGTTTTTAAGTAAGACATACAGCCAAAGACATTATTTTGGACCTTATAGGGGGAGCTAAGAGAACGATAGGGGATTGCGAGGATCGCTGGGAGCTGCAGTGCTCTGCTGGATTAGTTAGAAAATTGCACTCGAATGATAATCATTCGTTGCGATGCGTAGCTGAGGATGGACCCCACTAGTACTCTCCAATTGATTGTTAAACATTCGCCTCGGTAGTAGTATCGCCCTGTACCATACCAGTCGCACTAGCACCGGGGCTCCATTCACGCTCCATATGTGGCAAATCTATGCGCCATTTCGGAGGGTGTGATTATCTTTTCAACGTCCATCAACCGGGAAGTTAAATTGTTGTGCACT